>JAVSCE010006051.1:0-33100 GCA_032199065.1 Smutsia gigantea | reverse complement strand
AAATAAGTAAGTCATCATTATGTAATGTACAGCATGGTGACTATAGTCAATAATATTGTATTATGTATTATGTAGCTCTATATGGTGACAGGGAAACTAGACTTCTTGTGGTCATTTTACAGTGTATACAAATATTGAATCATTATGTTGTACACTTGAAACTAATATATGTCAATTATACCTCCAAAGTGTTTGGAGGAGAACTGACATCTTTACAATATTGAGTCTTCCAAGCCATGAACACAATTTATCTTTCCATTTATTTAGATCTTTTATTTCACTCAGCAATGTTTTGTAGTTTTCAGTGTATATATCTTTCCTATCTTTTATCAGAAATATCCCTAAGTATTTCATATTTTGATGCTATGGTAAATAGTGTGATTTTATTTCAATTTCTTATTGTTCATTTCTCATATATTGAAATAAAGTTGATTCTTGCACATGAATCTTATGACCTGCAAACTTGCTAAGCTCACTTAGTAGTTCTAGGACTTTTTTTATTTTTGTAGATTCTATTGGATTTTATACACGGACAATTGTCATCTGTGAATCAAGACAGTTTTATTCTGCTTTTCCAATATGGATGCTTTTTTCTTTATTGCACTGGCTATAACTTCTTGTACAATGTTGAATAGCTATGAGTTTTTTGGTGAGTAAATAATTCCCACCCATTTGACTTTGTAAAAAACACATATAACAATAGAAAGATAGCTGAAAAATGGAAATGTCCTCTAGCGGTGTTATTTTGGAGACAAAAAATTGGTCACTGCTTTTATCACAAGGCCAAAGCCAGATACACAAAGTACTGCACAGAAATTTCATCAGAAAAAAGTAGGACCTATTTATAGGGAGGAAGAGGAGAACAAAAGGCAAAAAATAAAATGAAAACTAAACCCTGAAGTTCAGAGAACTATATATACTCTTCCCATTATTCTTATTCTCTCATTCGTAACTTATCCTCTTTCCTCTCCCTTCCCCCTTTTCCCTCTCTCCCCTCTTTCCAGCCATGAGTTCTTTAAAAGAAACATCATGTTATAATGGTTAAGATGGCAAACTCTGGAGCCCAGTTGCTGCTTTAAAATCCCAACACTTTGCTGGGCAAGTCACTTAGTCTCTTTGTGCATCATTTTCTTCACTTGTAGAAAGAAGATATTAACAGTGCCTGCTTCATAGGATTTTCTTCAGAATTAAATTTTTCATTCATTCAAAAATGTTATTGTTTACTAGGTACAAGTTACTATTGTAAGCTCTGGGGATGCAGCAAAGAACAAAACGGACAAAATTCCCTGCTCTCATTGGCATTCTCATAGTGTTGGTATACTGTCATTAAACAACTAAGTAAAATATAAATTATTTCAGAGGAGATTAAATTATAATGGGGGAGGGAAGGGAAGGGCAGGGGGAAGGGGTAGTGCAGCAGGAAATTTTTTTTAATTTAAATCATATTTTTATTGAGGTACAATTGACATACAACATTATATTAGTTTCAGGTCTACAACATAATTTTTCAATGTATATATTGCAAATAATTCCTGATATTTAAGTCTAGTTACCATCTGTCACATACATAGTTACAGAAATTTTTCTTTCTTATGGTGAGAACTTTTAAGATATTTTTTATTCTGTCATGAGGTATTTATTATCTTTTTAATATATTGTTGGATTCAATTTGCTAAAACTTTGTTTAAAATTTTTGCCTCTATGTTCACAAGGGATTTTGGCCATTAGTTTTCTTTTTTTTTTAATGTCTTCATCTGATTTTAGTATCAGAGTAATACTGGCTCATAAAATGATTTGGGAAGTGTTCCCTTCTCTTCAATTATTTTGGAAGAGTTTGTGATGTCGAACTGGTATTATTTTTTCTTTAAAGGTTTGGTAACAGGAAATTTGTAAATTGAAATAAAGTGGTTGGGAAAAACCTCATTGACGGGTGGCATTTAAGGAAAGATTTAATATGTATAAACAAGGTAATACATGTAAAGGAATTAGAACCATTCATCAAATAAGGCAAACATATAATAATGCTTTTATTAACCACAATTTATTGAGTGCTTTCTATGTGTCAGCACTAAGCAATGTGCTTTACATAGTATTATATTTACATGTTTAATCATTACAATAGGCCTATAAAGCAAAGGTTAGTATTAGCTCCTTTGAGTGACAAGGAATCTGAGATAACATGGCCTTGTTCCAGGTCACATAGTTAATAGGTGTTGGGACCAAGACTCCAACCATGTCTGGGCTTGTCCCATGGGGCTGAGTTCATCCATCCTTTCTGGAGATGCCCTTTGTGCTTAGGGGCTGTGCTAGACCTAGATTCACAAAGATTAGAAGACTGGTCCTGCTGCTGGATGCCTTAATTAGGGAGAAGAGTAGTAGTGAGTAGAGAAGGGCTTTGCAGAGGCTATGGAGTGTGGTGAACCCTCACCTTCTCCTTAGTATTTCAACTTGAAGCTAAGTGTCTTCTTGCCTGGGACTCCACCCTCAGCACTGGTTCTGGCACTTCCACTACTGTGTGTGTTGTGGGCACACAACCTGAGAATGGAGGGGTGGGGAGGGCAAAGATAAAACTACAGTACTGGTCCACGGCTATTACTTCATTACATGCCTTGGGTTGTCGGAATGGTTGCTTGCTAAAGATTAAACAAAAAAGCAATATGAGGCAGGACTCAGCTCACTGATGACTGAACTATAAATTCTGCCTGGAAAATGCTGGTGATGCTCTAATATTCATGCCACCATCTGTTAGTGCTTGCTTGAAGCAGCATTAGTACTGGATGATTAAGATGTCACATGCCATGTGAAGCACAAATCGTCAGCACAGAGTACGTACCCAGCATCCCTGAAAAGATTGTGGATAGTGAAGATGGTCCAAGAAGAACATCCTGTTGCTCAAAGGCTATATTTATATGCTATCACAAGCCACTATTTGGGTCACTTGAGCAGGGCTGAATGTGGCAGGAGATGGGGACAACTAAGAAAACTGGCTGCTTGAATTGACTGAGTAATTTAGTGAAAATGATCAGTTGGCCAGTCCTGTGCAGTCTGGCAGACCTGATGCGTGTTTGGCCGTCACTGTCTGCAAAGCTCAGAGCGAATTGCAGGATACATATGAGGGAGAAATGAAGCAGGTCTGGTTAAGCCCGAAATTCCTAATAGTAATAAAAAATAATAATTACTTGCATTTGATTTTATAGTTTGCAAAGAGTATACTCAGGTGTTATCTCATTTAATTTTACCAACAACCCTATGAGGCAGGAATTCCATCTACAGCTTACAGATGAGAAAATTAAGGCTGAGAGAAATGACGTATTTGGCCTGAAACCTCATAGATTGTAAGTGGCAAAAGCCGTGATTGAAACCAGGGCCCATTTTTCTCTACATCCTAAATTATTTTCCCTACTCCATAGAGCTCAAGAGCAGGCCACTCTGAAATTAGAATCAAATAATTTTAGATACCTGACCAAAAAAAAAAAAGCAAAACATACCTTACATGCAGGTAGAGGCTTTACAGAATTAATGCCCAACAAAAGTACTAAAGACTGCCAGCTATAATGAGGGCCAGGAATTTAAAAATAAGCAGTAACATTTATTGAGTGCTTCCTATGCAAGAGGCCCCATTCTAAGTGCCTTAAATGCGTGCATTTTGTCATTTAATCTGAAAACTACCCTCATGATGTCGCTCCAAGAACTCATCACTTGCTTAGATGGCGTGGATCATACCCAGTCCTGAAGGTTCTGTTCAGGGTGGATGTCCAGGCACTGCAGCAGAGACAGGTTCTTGGCGTGGCTGAATTGCAGAGCTGAGCCAGGGCAGAGATTCTCCTCAACAGTGTCTCTCTGGCTCATCGCAGCTGGGGAGATGATGTGTGCTCCACGGGCTTTAATGAGATGCTCTCTCCCCAGCCTCTGCGTGTTTACCTTCATTTCCCCTGTTCGTGCCTATAGAACTTTCCAGGACAATCAAGCTATTTTGTGCCTTCACAGTAGGCGCTGGGACACCTGCGTAAACTGTGCTCTTTGTCAGAAAATAGTATACTGCCACTCCCCACCCACATTACTCTCCCAGGACTGCTCCTCTGCAGATAATCCTCTTGTCAACCCTCCCAGCATCACCAGGAGGGTGTGAAAACAAGCAGTACCACGTCTCTAAAGACCCTGCAAAAAACAGCCACACATACTCTTCTAGCAGTTTCAGGAACTTTGGGAAAAAGTGCATCTTAATATAAGCAAAGTTGACAAGTTCATATTATTTCCCTGAGAATGTTTACCATCCTTCTGCCAAGTCTGAAGTGGTCACCCCCAGTACCCACAAGCCAGGATGTCCTTTTCCCAGCCATGTACCTGGTGGCTTACTGCATATTTCTCTATTCTCCTTCTTTAGCATACACATTTCAGGGACAAGTTAGAGATAACTATATTGTAAACACATTAAGTTTGGAGACTGGGGGTTTCTTTTCCCGAGTATCTCGGTCTCTATCAGCCACTTGGTGGCAAGAAAGAAACAAATGTACATAGTTTTGTGGATGGTTGTTTCTTGTTTTCTTCTGTCTGATAATATGGGAGTCAGTGTCACCATTCATTGCACAAATGCCTACAGTGGACAAGGCATTTTGTGCTAAGCAATAGGAGTACCAAGAATAAAGCTTATTCTCCCTCTGCCACTCCCTGCCCTGCAAACATTTCCTGGTGGGGGACCTACCTGTCACCATTCTCCATTCCTATTTTGGTTACTAACATGAAAAAGGCTGAAAGTTCTAAAGAAGCTACCTGGACTCTTAGAGCCACTGCAGTGAACTTACCATGGCCTTCCTTCGTGTAGATCAGTGGTTTTCAATCTATGTTGTGTATAGCTCTTGGGTTCTGAAGCAGGACTTCAGGGCCTGCTGACTGTGGGGCCATGGGAGTCTGAAGTGGTAAACAGGTTGGGGCTCCAAGCCCCCAGTTCACCTCTTCCTGAGTGACTCCATTTTAATCTGTTTAATACGTTGAGGAGGTCTGACTAGATTTCGTTTTTCAAAGCCCTGTTTCTTAGAATGAGTTTGTTAACCACTGGTACAGATCCACCTGAGAATTCTCAGGGAGCAGAGGATGGGATAACAGCCTTTTGCTACCACATCCAGCTCCCCAGTGATGGGCTCAGCAGCTCTGACTATTGAGCAGCCTAGTAGTGCTTCCTCAATTCTGCAGGCTCTTAAAAAAAAATACAAGTAACTTTCCTTCTTGTGACCAAACTGCTCTGGCCAGATGAAAGGAACCAGACTGACAGGTGATTGTCCCCTGAGATTACAGCCTAAAACCGGGCTGAACCTGAAATACCTGGAGGGAAAAGAACTGCCACAGGTTTTGTGTAATGCTCCCCACTGGCTTCTGCTCTGAAGACTAAATGAACACACACTATTTCCACTCCGTTCCATTAAACTGGCCTCTGAAAAGGCTGTAATGAAACCTGTAAGGGAAGAAAAGACCAATAGCTCAAGGAGAGGATTATTTGAGTTGCTTAAGCCCTCCTCTGCTGGAAAGTAGTCAGGTGGGTGTGGAGGCTAAAACCTGTTTTGTTGATTTGAACAAACCATCATCAGAAGGTTCATGGGTTTTACTAAAATGTATTCATTGTAGGCATTTTATATAATCCTATACTCAATTTTGTTACAATTTTAAAACTCTTTCTCTAATATTTTATTATATGTTCATTGGCTAATTCAACCTTATCACCAACTATGTCATGTCACCGTCAGCTCCAGCCCTGCCCTTGGTTACATTGGTCTCCTCCTTGTTGGCCAGATACCCTTTTTTTTCATACCATTGCACCTATCTTGAATAATATCTATCTTTCAAGTACACCTATCTAAATCCTAGTTTATTGGAAAGAGCTCAGTCTTTTGAATAATTAGATATGGACTTGTATCCCAGATCTAGCACCTTGGACAAGTTACATAACTTTGAGCCTAAGTGTCGTCTTCTGTAAAATGGGGATAATAATTGGACCTCCCTCTCTACTAAAGATTTTTGAGGATTCAGTGAGATAACTTAAGTAAATCTTCTGGTCCATATTGGTACTCATTAAGTGGAGTTATTGTTACTATGGATAGTGCCAAACACGATTAATATGCCACTTCCTCCTTCAGGTCTCTGCTGATACAGCCTGAGAGCACCCCTCCCTTCTCTTGAACACTATCCACTTAGCATTTAACTGGACCCTAACATGTATTCATTAAGCCCATCAGCAAAACTTTATTGTGCATCTAGTATGTGATGGGCACAGCACCAGGTGCCAGAGTCAGGTGGGAGTAAGGGACATGGGAAGAGGAGAAGAGGTGGAGATAGTAGGGCTGAAACAGGCACAAATGCAGTCACTGCTCTTAAGCATCTTATTTTCTAGTAGAGAAGATGCTCATACACACAGATTACTAGGATCCAAGGAACAGAGTGGTGTGCTCTGTAAGGAAGGGCCAGCCAGAGCCTTAGCTGGAGGATGGTGGATAAAAGGCAAAGTTCTGAACTAACAGCTTTCATTCTTGTAAACTTTCCCCGTTTGCTGATCTCTCCAGCTAACTTATAGCTATGGTTCTTTAAGGAAGAGTGGGCATAATTCTTTTATCTTCCACAGAGCATACCAGATACTGCATCATAAGCTCTCAGTATATGCACCAATATGAGACACTTCTGTAAAGTGGCTATGGTAAACAGAATAAAGTGTCTTCAACATACCCCAGGAAAGACTACCTATTCTCTTTTTTCGTCTTATCACAAGAGCAAAAAGTGAATGCACAGTGAAACATTAAATGATTTAGCCCTGTTTTTTAAAATAAATAAACAAAGAAATCTTTCTCTTTGAAATTTCCAGATCTTTGAGCTTATTTTAAACAAAGAGCATTGTGTTGGGGATTTTGGTACTGAACCAAGTGTAGGACTCATTGCATTCCCCCAAGCCCATGAGGTTACAGATGGATGCAGGGAGCATTCCAAGATACCCTCACCCTACAAGCCCCTTTATTTTAACTCACCATTTATTCCTGCCTGTCCAAGCTTATGTCTGGGAAATTGTGCCTGATAGTGCTTTGGGTGGCTGTTAGAACCATCTTGTTTCTATCTGTCTGGCAGCAGCCTGCCAGGCCTGTTGGAAGTCAGAACTCCCACTGTAGCTCAGCACACAATCTCCCTCCTCCTGCTCATCTTCCTCCCCACTCTGCACACCCTTAACTTTGCTGGTCGCTTAGTCTATAATATACCATCTTTTCAAGGCAGATTCCAATGACTTTGAATTTGTCCTAATTGAGACAGGGCTGGACACAAGCAGCAGTCAGGGAATAAAATCCTGAGAGGCAAAAGCCTGATCCTTACTAATTCTGTCACCTTGGGAAAGTCACCTGGCCTCTTTGCATCTCTGTTTTCTCTGCTGTTCAATGTAGGGACTGGCATTGCAGACTAAAGGAGAAACAAATAGCTAGACAACCCCCCATACCCATTATCCATACAAATAATGCAGCTAGAAACACGAGATCCTTTCCAGGTAATTTACTACTGCTGCATTTTAAGGGTGGTGGGCTGGGAAGATGAGTTTTAAAGGGGAGGGGGGAGTAATTCACATCTCCCCACCAGTGTTTATAATGGTCTATTAAGAACATATTTACAAGAAATGGTGCAATGCTGTAGTCTCCTACCCAGACAACAGGCCAGTTCAGCCAAAACAGTTTTTGAATAGGACCATAAGCAAACCCCTTTCAGTGAAACCCAGAGTTTTCGACTAATATTTAAAACTGGTCACTTTGCCATTGCCAAACTTCATTACCACTCCCAAGAGCTAAAGCTTCGAGATTAATGATCCTCATCCCAAAGAGATGGCAGCGACTGTTAAAAGAAAAAAAATCACCCGCACATGCTATTTACAATCCTGCATTCTTTGAGAAGTAACGTCAGTAATACTGTTGCAACATTTTTCAAAATAAAAGATGGAGTTTTCTTATTGTGTGGTAAAAAAATGTTCTAAGGCTGTATCCCCAGAGGAAAAACCCTAAGTTTAAATCATTAACACCACAAATCTCTGATAATTGTGGCATGTTTGCAAGGGCCTTAATCAGGATGGTATGTCTCTGTGGCCCATTTTAATTTGATCCCACTGATTAAGTTTCTGTAACCTAATGCATGTTGCATTTCCAATTCAATTAAATGAGAATCTCCTGCCATAACTAGATATTACCAAAATGCCCCTGATGGGTGAAGACTAGACTTGGTATTTTCAGTTGCTACTGACTTCCTGATTATATAATCTTTGTATTAAATGAAATCAATGAAAGCTCAAATTAAACTGAGCAAACTTGAAGGAATAAATATGTTTTCCCTGTACTTTTCGTGTATTTTCACCTTGAGGTGTGGAACGCATTAGTTGGAACTCATTGATTACCTTTGGCAATAAATGTTACAGGGCTCGGTCCCCCATGTACCAATTCCTAGCACAGTCTGCGCTGTTCGAAGGCACTGTATATGTGGGTGATGAATAGGTGCTCTCTTTATTATGTGTGCATTATAGTCGTGCCTCTCTCGGCTGTAGATAAGAGCTATCTTATGTAAATACAATTGCTTTGTAAATGTAAGTGCCTATTGGGTCATCCATCACCCTGGAGATGGAGGAAACAGAACAATAAAGAGAGGTGTGAAAGAAACTAGGGACCTGAATGAAGAAAATTGCTTAAGTGGGTAAGGGATTGAATCTGTGAAGCCAAAGAACTTTGTGGTGGGGACCGGGATGAAAAGCAGAGTGGGCAGTTACTGGGAGAGGTGTGCTGGAGCAGCCCTCTGGCTCATGCCTGCAGAGCCCTCCAAATGCCCTACTTTCTGGAGGTCCTGCAGACTGACCGCTGGAAGAGAAATGGGCTGTGTGGTGTAGGTGTGAAGCAGGAGGGACTGAAAAGGAAAGCCGACTTAATGGTTGAGTAGGACCATCCTGCTACCTGGTGCCTGTCTTTTGCCTGTCTCCCAAATCCTTCGCACTCTGCTCTCAACAACCCACAGGTGTTGGAAGACTCTTATCTGACAACCGCCCCTTGGGGGTGACACTCACTTGCCTCACCTAGGAGGAAGAGGGCACTGAATAGACCTTCGTGCTGGTTCCCAAGCTCTGGAGGCATCTCCAGTCCCTTGGGCGGCATGTGGAGGCAGGCAAACCCAGCAGTGAACACTGGGACCATCTGGGTGAGAGCACTCCTGGAATTTTCTCATAGTATGTTAGGCCCTTTTTATGGAGTCTGGATTTCAAAACCTGCTCTAAGCCAAATGTGTGACTCAACGGAGTAATAAAGCCCTCTAAATCAGTTTGTGAGACATCTTGAAGATAAACAAGGGAGAAAGGCTTTCTATTTTTGCCCCTTTTTTTTAATATCCCGCCTACTTCCAAAAAGGATTTGAAGTGACTTCCGAAGGCTCTCTTACTCACACCTAGGAGTATTTAAGAACAATTTCTTAAAGTTGAGTCCATGTGTACCATATAAATAGAGAATGATTATATGAGGGCATGAATATATCAGGGATCCCTTGCTTTACACAATAGAAAGACTCTGGGGGAATTGCTAAGTGAGGGAGTATTTGGAGCACTTACTTGATTCTTCCCTTGGCTGTCCTTTCAGTTCATTCCTTCAGCATCTGCAGTCTCCAAAGAGTGCTTTTTCTCCTATGTTAAGCTTCCCTGCCTGTATCCCATACCTGCAAGGATATTTATTTACTTTCTAATAAAACACATGCTAATAAGTATGATAAAAGGCTTAATGTCGCTCACCTTAATGTGCAAAGGATTTCCTATAACGGTGGAGAAAGAGTTGTGGAAAGAAAGAATGCTCTCAGAGTCAATCCCAGCCCCTAAAGAGTGTACAGCCTAGTCATAGACGTAAAAAAATAGCATGTGTAAAAATTCAGGGAAAAGCATCAAGTACTGACTCGAAGCGCACTTGGGGCTCAGAGAAGGGAAAGAACAAGGTCACTTAGATGGAGCCTCGTGTGATGGAAGCCTCTTGGTGGTGCCCAGCAACTGGTCCAGGATACCTGCTAGAGGAGACGAGGTCTGTGCGCAAGCATCTCCATCCACCTCTCCCGTCAGCCTCCCTCCCCTTACCTCTTCCACACCCCGCCTCCGGCCAGTCACATCCTATCTTCCTTCCAGTTCTACTTTTTCCTCCCTCTCTGCTTGTTTCCCTGTCCTCCCTTCATCCTTTATTTTCCTTCCTGACTCCTTGACTCCCATCTCCACCTTCTCCACCCCTCCAACCTCTATTTCCCCTCACTGTTCTTCTGATGAGTTCTCGTTGTTCCCCCAGCTCTTAGTCTCCCACAATCAGATGCCAAATCAGCTTAAATAAGGCCCCGAGGAGAGCAGTGGGGCCCAGAAACCCCGAATATGGGTGCCCCCCCAAATCTGAAGCCTCATGGAGGGGGCAAGTGGATTCTTAGCACCCCTTTGAAAAATCTCTTCTCCTCAGGTTTCCCTGCTGGAGGGTCCAAATCCCCAGAGGTCTTTGCCCAATTGTCTTCGGCACCCATCTCACCTCCTCCCCACATCCTTGGTTTTAGCCTTGCCCCTGTAGCATCTGTGCAGTCAGGAAATGAATGCGGTGAAGCTTTAGGTATAAGAAGCTTAAGGGGGCAGGTGGGGAGAGGGCAGGGAGTACTTTATAAATATAGAATAAGAAGTTTTTCCAAGAGTTTCAGGAGGACAAAAAGCCTTCCTACCACAGACATGGACACCTGAAGAAGCCAGGCAGCATGTCTGACAAGAGAGAGCTTTTCTAAAAAAAAACTGAAGCAAGGCAGTATATAGCACAGAGATTACATGCAAGAGCTCTGCATGGTGGGGGCTTCAATCCCAGCCCTCTTACCAGCTGTGTGACTTTGGGAGAGTTGCTCAGCCTTTCTGTGCCTTAATCTGTAAAAAGGGGATGACAATACTATCATTTGCCTCATCAGTGGTGATAATAATTAAGTGAATTACTACATGTGAATCACCTTAGACTCATGCCTGACACATAGTAAGGGAGGGGTCAAAGAGCCCTTGCTGTAATTATTTGAGTAAAGGTGCGTGCAAGACTTCTCTGATGACTTGAAAGGCTGTTTGATTCAAGAGTCAGGTTGACTGACATGTTTTGTGCAGGATGCTTTCTCAGTACCTAAAGAAGCTGACACAGGTTGGGTAGGGAATCAGTATAAGCCATTTCCAATGTCAAAGGCGGTGGCAACTGTCCCTTTGTCCCCCAAACCACACAGTTTGCATGTGTACTTCCCATGGCTCCCAATGGATGAGGGTCAACAAGAAACTGCCCATAACCTAGCCAAACCTGGCTGCGAATGGATGGCCCCCTTAGTATGGACATAAACATCACCCACACTTCCCAGCTACATTGATTTCAACATTTGATTTCAGAATGATACATGCAATCAGGTTTTAAACAGGTGGATAGCTCCAGAGACTTGGGCTTCTGATGACATTTAACGCTGAAAACGGTACCCAGAAAGAGACAAAGAAGTGCTTGTGGGTAACAATATAGAGAGCAAATTTAAAATGTAAGCAGATATAGAATGGTCCCACTTCCCTTTTGTAAGCCTTCAACTTCTAGCTCCACCTAATATGTACCTGTGCCTTTTGTGTTCTGGCTAGCAATTCCACAATGGGGGTGGAATCTGTGAACTCCTTTTTCTTGATTCTTTTTTATGTCTTTAACCTAGTGGCATGGAAAAACATAGCTCCAGCCTCCACCCCAAGACCGAGTCAAAAGATGTATTGGGCCTGAGTCTTGCTGTGGCCAATGGAGGTATCCTTGTGAACGGTGAAGAGCTAACTGGCAGAGCCATTCCAGTCCTGGAGCCTTGGGAGGGGTTCTTGGAGCTAACTAATGTTTCCTTAAAAGATCCTGAAACATGTGTGGTTTAACACATATTTTATCATAGTTATTCTGGCTCTGCGAGTGCAATGAAAATGTTAGCCTTGGCATATCAATCGTGTTTTACAGATGACTGTAATTTCCTGAATGTCAAAACTCCAAATTTTTCTACTAAGCAAACTTTTCAGTGGCAAAACAGATTGCCTCCATAATGTATCACTGTGGGCAGGAAAAATGAAATCTTTATGCACTGTATTATGAATCAATGAGGCATTGAGATTCTTGGAAGGGTGAGTGGACTCTGGAAAATGAAAAACTGCCACTATTCCATCTCTACAAACCATTGCTCAGGGAATGGAGGCTTCAGCGGCCTTCGGTGTGTGGGCCGCAGAAATATTGGATTCAAGTTGAAACCAGTTCCTGTCTTTCCCTGCATTTTGATGGGGTAAATGTTGCTGTAAATATAGTGTGAGTCAGGGCATTTAACAAACCTTCCAAACATGATTCCCTTTGCTTCTGGAATCATGGCTCCATTGGATTATCAATAAAGGGAGCCTGAGAGGATTGCACAGTTCATTAAGAGAAAAATAATATTAACAGCAAATAATTGTGGAATGCATACCAAGTGTCACGCATTGTGCAAAGCACTCTACATGAATCATCTCACTGAAAAAAACCACAACACTGTGAAATAGGGGCTTACAGGTGAGGAAACCAAGACTTAGAGAGGTTAAGTAATTTGCACAAGATTATATAAGTGGGGCTTACTTCCAGAACTTTCTGACTCCAGAGACAGAGCTCTTAACTTCCAAAGGATTTATCAATGGCTGGCTGTTTCTTAAGACTCTGGGTCAGCTGGGTCCATAAGGAGAGAGAAGAGATATAAAGAAGACCTGGTCCTGCTCCTTTTCCAAGTTGCCCACAGGCTTGGAGGGAAAGCAGACTTAGACATGGATACTTAACATTACAAAGTCAGATGAACAGGGTCCCCTAGGAGAGTCCAGATAACCCTTTCTGGGGGATCGTAGGAAGGTATGGCTGCTTCAGCTATGGGCATCAGGAGGAAGGAAGCCTTGAGAAGATAGTCCTGGTTGGAGAGACAGGTAGAGAGGAGCAGGTAATGTGTCTGAGGGGACCAGTGTAAACAAAGGCATGAGGTGGCAATGAGGACACAGGGAGGGAGAGTTTGCTTTGCTTAAAGTGTGGGAGTCAGTGTGCAGGGGGACAATGATAGGAAGGAAGACATGACTGGACCCACAACTTAGTGATAAACCATGGACATTATTCATCTGAAAACCAGTCTGCTGTGGTTCTCTGCACAACCTGTGCTTTACCGTTCATATCTTTGCCTTCACATTGACTTTTAAACCAGAGGTTCCTGACAGTCCTTAGTCCCAGCAAAATTCTAAGGTAGCCAAGTTTACTTGTTCTCAGCCCCCTTTTCCTTCCTCCCAGCGCAGTGCCCATCTCCATATGTGCCCTGCACACCCCAATACAGGACCTGCTTATTACACCCAGAGGTGGGATATCTTAGAGGTCATTTGTAGCCTCCCCATCTACATGACTGATAAGTCTTTATGGCTTATGACCCTTTCCTTCCCGCCCCTGGTTCCCCCCATCACACAGGAGGCAGATCCTTAAGTCAAAGGACTATACTTGACATTGTGGTTTCCTGGCCAACCGTGAGAGGGAGGCGCTGTGCTTCTCAGCAGCCCTAAAAATCATGCCATCTGAAAAAGCTGGCCCTGGTTGCACCTCCTGTTAGGGTGTCGCAGAAAGCTCTGCACTGTCTCATGCAAAATTCCTTTCCTTCTCAAATAAAGGACCAAAGTGGTATGGGGTAGTAAAACGAGTCTGGGTGTCCAGACATGGGTTTCAGACCACTGTAACTTGATCACTTACTAGCTGTGCGACCTTTCACCTCTCAGTGCCTTAGTATCTGCATCTATGAAATGGACTGGCCCTGTCTATTTCACAGGTATGTTGTGAGGATCTGATGAAAGAGGGAGAAAATGTGCTTTGTTAAAAAGTCTTTGCCACAGCGAGCTTTAGAAGAAAAGGACCAGGAGGCCTTCAAGAAGTTTTGGAATAAAGGCTCTTTTATCTTTGAAAAAGAGCTGGGAAATATAAATATTTCAAATTATTTAAGAACCTCAAAGGTGACTCACTTGTCACCTGAACTATACTTGGTTCACTGAATGCAGCATCACCAGCCTCTCCCAAACGTGCCTGCCCATATGCCAACCGTCAACACACTCTTCCCACCATGCAGCAGGTGAAGGGCCATGAGTTCTCCCCCACAGGCCCCTAGTACCACCTTCACTCATGAATGTTAAATGGAAGGAGGCGGGGTAGGGGAACACAGGGCTGCAAAAACACCCCTAGGGAAATCAAATCTTGTTTTAACTTAGTGTGTTCATGACTGATTCATGATTCTGAAAGGGAAAAGAAGTTTGATCAAAACTGTCACCAAATGGCCTCATTTTAAATTCCTGTTCCTCTTTGAGCAGAAGGGGCCATGCATCCTGGTTGTACTTACTGAAGCAGCCTTTCGCCTGCATGCAATGGCCAGTCATCTACAGGCTGTGATTTCAGGAAGGCCTCCTGCCCTGTAGTCCTGGCCCTGCTGCCCCTGAAGATTCTTTCCTAAGGGAAATTGCCCCTCAGGGGATGCCTCTCTAAAGTGAACCTCTTTCTGGCGGTGCCAGGTACATGACACCTTCATGAAAGGGCTTTCTCTAAGCACTTTCTGTCTAGATCTGTGCTTCTGAGCAGCCTAAGCTGAGAGAGTCCAGTGGAGAAAGGTAGAGGAAGGGGGAGGTATAGGACAGGGGATGGAGAAGATTGGAGGACAACCACTTCTAGCTGCCAGGAAGGACAAAAACAATAGGAACTATCAGTAGGATTTTTGGTCCCAGTGGGGAAGCATTTGAGGGAAGTGGCCTGACTTCTCTTCACCCTTTCAGGCAGCATCACATGTGCAGCAGTCTCCTGGCCCGGAATGCTAACTGGGGCCTGAGTGGCTGCAGCAGGCCAGAAGCAGTGTAGTACTGGGAGTCAGGGGCCTGTGTGGCTTGGGCAGTAATGCACCCACACCCTGATTTGTGGTAAATAGTCTGGGAGGAGGAGCTGATGCACACTGAGGTGGGAGAGGGTGAAAAGAGCATTCTGGACAATTCCAAGGCTTCATGGTAAGTGCTCCATCCACTCATGCACCAGTCTGTGTCCACATAAGGAGCTGGGCCCAGTGCTGAGAGATAGGAGAGATACCGAATAGTTTCGACTTTTAAAGAATATTCAGCCTGGTTGGAAAGACAAAACAAGAGAAATGGACTGTTCAGACAGCCATTTGGGGCTTAATGTGCAATAGGGAATAGTGACGAAACACTGAATTGAGAGTTAGGAGACCTGGGTTCTGGTCCTAGACCCACTGCTGACTAGATGTGTATCCTTGCACAAATCACTTCCTTTGTTTGAAATTCAAGTTCCTCATCTGTAATATGGTAGCTCTATTTCTTCTCCTGTATACTTCGACGATTGTGTGAGGAACTAAAGAGTTAAGAATGGTGAGCCAGTCACCATTTCACATGAAACTTCGGATTATTATCAACCAGCCTTCCTTCCCCTCCTTTCTTCCCTCCTTCCTTCCTTCCTCCGGGCACTGAAATAAATGGATTTTCTTCTGAGTACCTTTCTGAAAAATCATCGTGGGAAGGGGGCTGTCATTTAGAGTAATCATCCGGGGACTTAAATCCAACTTAGTGCGGGTCACTATCTCTGAGAATTCACCCCCGTTCCAGGGAGAAAAGCCAAGCTGGGAGGGAAGCTCTGCAGATGGCTCCTGCAGCATGCAAGTGAGTCTCACCCTCCCCGCTGACATGCCTTCAGAGTGAACGATTAATGGAAGATTCTGAGCATGGTGCCGCCCTCAAGCATGTGTCTTCAGCTGGGAAATGAGAGGCAGACATCTCTCTCCACCTGAGCACTGACTTAGTCCTTCTGTATGGCGTTCAAAGCTTACAGGGGAAATGAGTGAGCTTCCACCAGAGAGGCCACGTTTTCCCGAAGCAACTTCTTGCTTGTCAGTCACCCTGAGCATGATATTCTGAGACCTGGGGAAGGAGTCAAGAGGTTTGGTTTTGGATCATGGCTCTGCCACAAACGGGCCCTGTGACCCCAGACAAGCCCCTGTCATTCACCTCGGAGCTCTGGTGTTCTCGTTGGTAAAGTGATTGGACCGAGTGACCTCTAAGGGATGGGCCAGCCCTGCTACTCTGGACAAAACACATGTCTGTGCCGTCGCCTGGATGTGGCTCCCATTGGTTCCCTGCACAGCAGCTCTGCCTTTCCGCAGGCTGGCCGGTTTACCCCCAGGGGCCAGGCCAGGGCTCTCACCCTTGTGGAGACCAGCCGGGGCCCTCCTGTGCGCGGGGCCAGCTGCGCAGCACTCGGACTGCCTGCTCAGTGAGCTGCTCGCCACCAGGGCTATAAAACGGCCCTTCCCCTTCTCAGAAAAATAGGGCCCCCCTGGCCACAAGATGGAGCTTGTAAAGTGCCAATTTGAAAAAGACTTTCTACTCTGTCAAAAGCTGTGGGATGTTTATGCTTTCACCACCCAAAATGGAATGACTTACATTTCACGACATACGTAGTTGTCTGATTTCACGTACTGTAACTTTGTCCACTCTGACACATTTTGGACAGGTACAAAAATATCTTCTGTCTAGGACTCAGGACATTTTAGTGTGATAGTTGCAGCCTGGAGGAGCGTCCCATGCCTGGGGAGGGTTGGGGAGGGCACTTGGCCCCTGGCTTCCTGCTGCTACACCACGGATTCCAGGGAAGGTGGTGTCTTTGCCTTACCAGGGGAAGCACCACTATCCAGTCTCACCTACACCACGAGAAATGAACCTGTGACGCACAGAACTTACAGAGCCCTTGTAAGCCCTTAGTGCTAACATAGCCTTCAAAACAATTCCGTCTGCTCACACAGGATCTTCCTGGACTTGCTCCAGCCTGATATGGGATTCTTTTTTTAGGCAGAGAGGTTGGGTGGGGGATTACTGAGTTATTTTTCCTTCCCCAAAGTCATCCCTGTAAAGATATAAGGCTGTGCCTGGTACTGTATATAATGCTTATTTCCACACACATACAGCACAGCCGTTATCCAATAACTGTGCCTTTTGCAGAATGAATACCTGCAGAAAAAACTCCCAGGGGAAAGGAGGCATGACCTTGCCAGCCCTTGAAATTCTGAATGGCTCCAGTTCTTTACAGTTGAAATGGTTAATGAGCTCTGCTTCCCCCACCCAGGCCAAGGTTTGCACTTCATCTCTCTCAGCACCTTAAAACAATATTACAGCTCATTAAAATCAACTCAGGGCTCCAGAAGGGCAGCCTTCATTTGGGGAAAGCTTTTCCCCTGTGCTGTTCTGGGAAACAGCAGAATGCTGAGAGCAGGCATTTATTTTGACTCATTTTTCCTCTAACAATTTCTCCAAAGCCCACTCTAGATGCCTGCACATGTACAGCAGACCCAGGTGAGCGAGTGCAACTGGCTACAGCCTGCTCAGAATTAGCTTAAGTGATATTTATTGACTGCCTACCATGTGCAAAAGCCCTGTTCCTTGACTCCTGGCCTCTGTGGCAGTCCCTAAAGACACAATTACACGTGTCTCTGGATTTCTCACCATCAGGAGATGCTAAGGTTGCTGGCTATCTGGTTTCCTCCTCTGTGGAATGGGAAGTCTGGGCCAGAATGGTCCCCAGCTGCACCACATCCAGACCCTTAGCTCTGACGTGCTTGGACCATAGGCCTAGAGCTCTGTAATGGGGTCACAAAATCAGCCATCTCTGTTCACCTCTGACTTTAAACTTCCTGCTCCAGCCAGGCCAGTTGTGCCCTTGGCCTGCGCTTGGTGCTGAGGCCCAAGTGAGGATGTACAACCCGGTGGGAGCACAGAAACTGGACACTCAGTCACACCCGGCAGCGAGGCTACAAAGACCAAACGGGGCACCAGCCAGGGCACTGCACGAGAGTCTAGGTTCAGGAGTCACACAGACCTGACGACAGTAACTGGCTCTGGGGAGAGAGGAAGATTAAATAACATCTTTTAGCTGAATGCCCTTACCTGTATAATCACAACTGCAGCAACAATAACAATAATAGTAAATGACATATGTTGAGTGTTCTGTTCCAAGCACGGTTCTAACAACTTTATACATGTCACCTCGCTTTATCTTCATTGAGACCCTATGGTTTCCCCCATGTTATCAAGGAGAAAAACTAAAGCACAGCGCAGTGACATTATTTGCTCTGGCTGACATGGCTCGGGACTGCCGGGCCTGGAATTTGGGTGTAGGCAGTCTGCTGGCCAAGTAGCACTGTTGGACAGAATATAAGGTGGGCGGGCCACTTTTGTCATCTGAAATCTTCTGCCAGCCACACTGAAAATGAAAAGGTACAGGGGACATTAAATTTAATAACATTCTACTCAACCCAAGGTATCAAAAATATTATCATTTCAACATGCAATCAGTACAACTAATAAGGAGATCTTTTCTCCTCCCCTCAGTCTTGGAAATCCCAACATGTTTGAAAATACTTAGAGTACTTCTTTTAGACGAGTCACATTTCAAGACCATGGGGCTGGTGGCTGTACTGGACAGTGCAGTTCTAGAATGGACCCTCTCAATCGCTACATATTTTGTGCCTAAAGTAAAGGCGTTGGCACCCACTTAATGGGGATTTGTGAGAAAGCTAGCATGGTGCCTGGTATGTTGTAGGCACTGTTCAACAGTAGTGTTTACTTGTATTTCCTCTACTGCTTGCTCCTGTCAGGATGCCTGCTACCCTCCACACCGCCCCGGCACTTAAATCATTTTCTCTCCTTAAGGGCCCCCTTCAGCTTCCTTCTCTCCTCCATGAAGCTGTCCTTGGTGACCATAGCACTCAGAAAACTCTCTCCTGCCTCATTTTGCACATAAATTCTGCATCCAACACAATTAGCACCTCACTATATTCTACCTCGACCCGCCTTGCCACTGAATTGTGGCCCTGTCTCCCCAACTAAATTTGAAGGTCTTTGCGAGCAGGTGCCCATGTATATATGCCTTCCCCACAGCTATGCCCATAGCTGTAATTATGATAACTTCTAGGTAACCCAGAGCTGGTACACTGATCATGAATTGAGAAGACATATGTCTTGCAATCTAAGGTCAAATCCCTCGCCTCTAGGGCTAAAATCACACAATGGCTCCAACTTGTACGTGCCTGACCCTGAATTGAGTGCCATGGAGGTGCAAGTTTTATTACTTCCTGCTTGAGCCCTTGCATACGCAGTGTTTCATAGTGGATGTACTTTCTAACGAAAAGATGGGACAGGAACAGTACATTCTTGGGATGAGAGATGCTAAGGATGCTCATCTGGAGAGCAAGACAGTAACCACAGAAGGCCCAGTGGTGGCATTTAGACACCTCCCTGGCCGCCTCCTGTCCCCTGGGGGTGGCAGCCTGCCACTCTTCACCTCTTCGCACTCTCTGGGAGAAAGGAAGAGAACCAGTGACTAAAATGAAAGCATTAACACCTGCTTAATCGGGTTTTGTGCAAAATCCTATAGCACAGTGCCTGATCTCTGCAGACCTCTCCCTGACTACCCCAGATGCCAGCCCTCAGGGGATGACAGTTTGACAGAGTGCTGCCCCAGGAAAAACCCTCAGGAAGCTGAGAAGCACCATGTAGGGAGGGAGGAGTCCCTGGCTGGGAAGTCAGGAAGCCTGAGTTAGTTCACCCATGGCAGAACTGGTCTCTGCATGTGAAGGGCGGCTCACATCCCTTCGTGGGGCCCCAGCTACACACTGAAGGGGGTTTTCTCTAAAAGTTCTTTCCAACCTAAAAACCACACTCAGTATTAATGAACCGAGACTTGCAAAATAATTTTAGAATGCAAAAAATTTCAGGGGGCAGTGTAAGCTGCTAAACTTTTCATGCTGCCAGGCAATTGAGTGGACTCTGGATGAAGGCTGGTAACTACGGGTCATAAAGCTTGGAATTTCACATCTTGTTAAAGAACTCAGCTTTCTCACTGTTTGCAAAAGTCCTTAGATTTATGTACTTTGGAGCCTATTGGGCTTTGGGTAGAAGAAGAGAAGAGCTAGTTTCTTTTAAAAAGGAGTAAATATCACCAGGATTTATTGTGTGAAGAATTCCATGTTGGGATTGAATTTACAGACATTAGAAATCTTTTCTTCCTTTTCAATGAAGAAGAAAACATCAGTTTCCTGCTTCATAAAAGAAAGAGAAGAATGGCATAGAAAAATATCCTTCTGTTTAATGGAAGCCCATTTGTGCTCATCGAATGTTCCCCCACAATACACACAGAAAGGTTAACCTTCTGTTAACCGGAGGGAAAAATCAATTAATCAAGGTGTTAATTAAGGTATTACTTTATATACATAAAACTGTTCCTTGCGGGGTAGTGTGAACAACAGCGGAAGATCTCTGCAAGGGAAACAGCTTGTTTGGTGGGTGTGAGACCTTCAGTGTCTTCTGTGTTGGTTTTATGTCCAGGAGATGGTCTTCCTGGAATGATTATGTCCTGCTAAGGACTCTAGTCAATCCATTCTAAGAACCAGTGAAAAGTCTTCTTTGCCTTACAGCTCAGTGGGCTCCCCGGGGTTGCTCCCTTACTTCTCGTGGGTTCCTTGGGAGAGCCAAGCTGGTCATGAGCCCACAGCATCAACTTGAAGGGGAAAAGGAGAAGTTCAGCCTCCCCGGTCACGAGGTCTTCCTAGTGTCGTGAGGGCAACTGAGTGAGCTCATGGGTGGTGGTGCTTTAAGTGAGGCAGTCTGTATGAATGTGATGGCTCACTCTGCTCACTAGATAAAGCATGACTACTGAGCCACAAGACTGTTTTGACAAATGTACCAAAAACAACACCCGAAGTGGGCATCCACCCGCTTCAAAGTAGCTCCCTCTTGAAGTCCCACAATTCTTTTATGAGGCTGCTGCCGCTGCTCCTCACAGCGTTTGTGGAACTCCTCTTTGGGGACTGCCCGTTTATGAATCACACAAGAAATTAGTTAAAATGGCAACTTCAGGGTTTAAGGGATCCAGTTCCGTCAGAGGCATATTTGCCTCTGATTCAGTTATAGCTGTACTTTTATTTAGTCTGTGCTCACATATTAATGTGTAATTGGAAAGCCGCCCTCCTTGCTTTGACTGAGTAACGTACACACAGTGGGCGGGTCTGTGCAGTTGAGTTAGACAACATTAACCAAGAAAGGAGACGACGCCTTTAGCATTAATGACTTGGCGCCAAGGACAGGCCACCCTAAGGTATGCCACTTTGGCTTGGAGATGATATCGGAGCTGAAAGCAGTCAAGGCCCAAAAGACTCAGAAAGAAACTGTTACCTTCCCCCTAACTGCCAGAAAGAATTTAGGTAGATTAATGGCTCTAGGGAGGGAGGTATCACCATAGATAATAACTACAGCATAATATGAACTGGGGGTGGTAGACAGGGAAGAATTTAGCAAAATCTTGTTTCTTAAAATTCCTTTCTATGTCTCATTGTTTCTGTGTGGCTACATATACATTTGTTTATTAAACATTTACTGTTTCATCTTTGTGTGAATTGCTTTCCTTCCCTTTGAGGTCCCAGACCCCTACCCCCTACTTAGTTCAGGATGACGTGTATACCTCATTTGCCCTGACTGTTTTTAGAATCTCATGTCTACATGGATTCCCTGTAGGTACAGAATTACATTTTATTTTCTCCTGTTAATCAGTGTCATGTCAATTTGATTCTTAGAGGAGCTAGAAGAACGTTGAAGGATAGAGGAAAATTCTTCCTCCCTAACAGACAATGTCACATGTAACTCCCACTGCTTGTAGAGTTTACTTAGGACTGTCAACAGCAGTTTTTATGTTCCTACCACTCATCACTCCAAGAACAAGATGTGCAAAGGCTGTACTTGAAAAAAAATTCAAAACTAGGCTATAAGTATAATAAAATGTTCACCTGTATTGATTTGCACTAAGAATTTGTTTCCTTTTGTAAATTAACTTTTTATTGATCATTCCTGTGACCTTAACTTGTACAGTTGTGCTGCCCATCTTCCATTAAAAAAAAATGGCTTTATATTTACTTTGCCTTTGAGTTGTGCAGGAAATACTTTATTGTGGCCTTTCGTGAACCAGTGGCCTTAAAGGGAAGGAGAGGTTTACAGTATGATTGTCATAACTGCCCAGGTCAACGTCCCTGGGCTTTCCCTGGACAGAAATGAGCTTCTTTTGGCTTGTGTAAGGAGTGTAGAAAGGACCTCGGGCTTGCTCTTGGGGTCTCACTTGACTTGTGCACACTCTGGGCACCCCCTGGGATCCTGAGAGAGTTCGGGCCTTGGAAGCCACATGCCTGGGACATGTTCTCAAAGTGGAGTGAGCACGTGCATCAGAATTTCCTGGAGGGCTTGTTAGAACACAGATTGCCAGGCCCTGGCCCAAGTTTCTGCTTCAGTGTGTAGACTGTACATTTCAAACAAGTTCCTAAGTGATGCTGATGCTACACTGGTTCCCCTCTCAGCAACCAAATGTTTCTCCTTCATGAGGCTCAGTGAGCTCTTTCGGGCCTGGTTTATTGTGCCATCCTAGGTAATTAATAGATGCAAAGCCAGGATCTACTAAAAATATAAGCCTTAAGTCCAGGAATATTTATTCCTTCCTGTTAGATTGATTCCCAAGGGCTACTGGCAACCTGTGAATGTGGGCAAATCCTTGCCTTTCTCCGGACCTTGATTTCCCAAGCTCTAAAGTGAAGGGGTTGACCTAGATGATTTGCCATCTCAAAGGTTCTTCTTGTGCTGACAAGTCTGTGATTTTGTGACTTAGAATTTCGGTACTTAATTCAGGATAATCTGTTAAATAAAAATGAAAAAAATTGTTCTTGATTTTATCCACTTACTTACTTTTAATATTCTTAAACTTCCCACCCTTCTTTAACACTGGGCTACTGCACAGAACGTCAGGGACAACTGTTCAATATACCTACCTAGATTTCCTTCATAGCTATATCTCCTTAGCAAGATGGTCCATAATGGTATAAAATGGTATGTCTGTTACTTAATACTGACATCTAGTGGCTTTTCCTCATCAAAGAAAAATATGTGTATTTTCCTATTAGCTCATCCTAAACTCTGCTGCTTCTGCTGCTGACATTCATTCAGCAATCTTTTATTAATCACTTATTTTATGTTAAACATTGTGCCAGGCCCAGAAGAGCTTATGTTGATAAATGATACACGGTCCCTGTCTTCCCAGAGCTCACAGTCCAATGGGGGAAGCAGGCAGATCACTAGACAATCACAGCACACTGGGATAAATGATACAACGGGAGAGAAAACAGCAGCACAGCTCAAACAGAGGAATCCCAGGGCAGTTAACTCTGGCCAGGAAAGTCAAGTAAGGTTTCAGGGAGGAGGCGATCTTTCAGTTGGGTTTTGAAGGCGCTTTCTGGGTAACCTACAAAGGAGAGTTAGAAGCCGTTCAAAAGCATGAACGCTACACATACAAAAGAAAGGACCCTGTAGGCGCATTGCCTGGGACCAATTTGGAAAACGAAGATTACTTTTGTACACCTGGAGCATAGCGTATAGGACAGGGTTTCTCAACCTTGGCACTACTGACATTTGGGTTCCAGGTAATTCTTTCCATTGTAGGATGCTTCACCACTTCCCTACACTCCATCTACTAGATGCCGGTAGCACCTGCCCCAAGTTGTGACAACAAGAATGTCTCCACATATTGCTAAATGTCCTGGAGTTGGGAGAAAAAGGGGGAAGATACAAAATCACTCATGGTTGAGAAAGACATGTAGAGGGAGCTTGATAGAAACAAGTCTGGAAAGAAAGAAAGGTGGTTGCCAGGTCCTACAAGGCTGTGTCTAGCATATGGAAGAGCCTGGAGTTCACGTCATAGCTGTGAGGGGTTAAGAAGTCTGAACTAGGGAAAGACAAGTCAGATGAGTGCAGTATGGTGTTGTGAAAGGGGTGTGAGACCGGCGGCAGGGAGGTGGGCCAGGATGCTGCTAGTGATCCATGAGGGCAGCAATGAGGGCCTGACCCCAGACAGTGGTCGAAAGGATGGACTTGAGAGCTCTTTGACAGCTAGAATCAGCAGGACTTGGGGAAAGTTCAGATGGTGGTGGTGAGCAAGACAGAGGATTCGAGGATGGCCCCCAGGTTTCTTGCTTGAGCAGCTCTTTCATTGCTTGCTATTGTTGTTTCCACAGTTGTTTATCAATGACAGGAAAATGTTGGCCTTGACTTGTAGAGGAGCGCAAACCTTTCACTGTGTTCTGCCTGTCAAGGCACCATGGGCTTGTAGGAAGTAAAGCCCAATGGTCATTAAATTCACCCAAGTAACTGATGGGGAGTCATGACTCCAATTTAAAGATGTGGCACTTGGTCATCTTCATTAAGTGACATATTTGGTCACAAGATATTTCCTCCCAGTTACTACCGATGGAATGGATTGAGCATATTTTTTCTTGTGGCTGAGCCATGTTACACGGCTCACTCATTGAAAATTAAATCAGTCCATTCAGCAGCACCCTTTGGGTTTATGTCAACGTGAAGGGAGATTTCTCGCACCTACCACAGACCTGCTCTCACCTGCATCTTGTTCTGTTTTGATCAATGCCTGAATGCAGGCATTGCCAAGAGGATTAAGAACATATGGTGAAGACACTGGAGGATGTAATCACAATCCAGATGCATTTTGATAGGCTTAGACTTTCTCTAAGAAAAAAAATTAAACAGGACCACAAATAAATTGCATCAGTCCAGGACAAAGTAGATTGGGTTTCGAAATGGCATCTGTGTAAAAGAATGAAAGAACTTAGTTGCCTGTGTGTGAGTGGTGTGGATAGTCTGCCAAAAAGGCCAATGTGAGATGAAGCCACATTAAGAGAAATAGTGTCAAGAATGAGGGAGACAATCGGCTGTCCCTACCTGTTACTTGTCAGCCCACACCTGGAGGGCATGTTCCAGTAGAATGGGATATATTCAGAAGCAAACAAGAGGACAGCGAGGGCACGTGAAGCAATGTAGAGAAAAGTTGAAAACCATATTTAGCATAAAGAAGAGAAACCTCATGGTACTAAAATGCTGTCTTCATATCTCTGAAGCCATACATGTGGAATTAGAAACCAGTCCTTATGTAGTCTGTCATGGTCTGAAACTACCACTTTGCGCTGACAATTCCACACCTTTATGTGAGGCCCAGATCACTCTCTTAAGTGCTAGGTCTGTGCACTGAACTCCTTTTGGACATCCCACAGGCACCTCGAACTTTCAGCTAGAGACCTGGAAGGCATCCTTGGACCCTCCTCCTTCCTCCCTCCTACATTTGTCACCAAGTCTTGTTATTGCTACCTCCTAAATATTTCTCTAGTCTGCCCCCTTCTGTTCAGCAGTAACCTCAACTAATTTCCCTCATTCCATCTCCACATGCCACACACAGTAATCCTTCTAAAACATAGATTTCATCATGTCACTCCCCTGCCTAAAACCCTTCAAAGGCCTTCCAGTTGTCTACTGAAGTCTAAACTCATTTAATATGGCATCTGAGGCCCTCCACGACGAGGTCTGTGGCTACCTCTTCACCCCCACTTCCTGCCACTACCCTTTAATTCCCAGTAAGCTGTTTGTAGGGTATTTCCCCCCACACACAACAGGCTGGTTTATGCCTCTGTGCCTGTACTCATAATCTTTCTACCTCATAGTCCATGAGTCTCCTTGCCTCATCTAATTCGTACTTGTTTTTCAAAATAAAGCTAAGAAACTCTTCCCCATATTGCTAGGCTAGGCTAAGAATCCGTGTAAGGTGCTTTCATGGCGCCTTCTCCTTGCTCCAGTCATTAGCTGCACATCGTTGTTCTCCTTCAGCTCCCATGGCTTATTGCTGTTGGCACCCCCAGCGTCTCCCATGTTTCTGTGCCCATCTGCCTCCCTGGTCATGTTCCCGTCAGTTTGGGCTTTCCTATCCTCAGGTGCCTTGGGTCGGGAGGCTGTTTCCCTGACATTTCCCTAACAACTCTCCACTCAGAAGAATGAGCATCCTGGATCCTTTGCTCACCAAAACCTCCCAGGTGTTACCTTATCTGCTGTCCCACCTCCAGCACACTGTGCAATCCTGGAGACAGTCCACCAGACAGTCCTGGAGATCTGCCCTTCCTCAGAGCTTCCTTTTCACCCATGGAATCAATTTTTCAAGCACCATCAAGTGTTTCCAGTCCAGGCAGTCTGGGATTTCAGGCCTATGTTCCCTGCGAGAAGAGGGCTGTGGACAGTCACTGAATCTCCAGAGCCATCGTCATCTGCGCAGAGGGTAGCTGGTATCACTAGGGCAGTGTGTGTGCACATGCGCGTGCGTGCGTGTGTGCGTGTGAGTAGGCTCTTATCTTTTCGCAGTCACCATGGCAATCCTGAGACAGTGTAAAGACAGAGGCTGTCCACGTGTCATGACACCAGACCTCCGGGTGGAAGGAGTCACACGTCCATAACATGAGAAACTCTCTGAGTGTCTGGTTTTGCCTTTCTGTGGTGCCCCTGTCTCTCTCCAGTAGGGATGTCGGTCCTCACACTGACCCTGGTGGTGGGATGTATCTGCTCTGAAAGACAAGGAAGAGTTTTAAGGAAAGAGTGCTTCAGACCTGCACAGCGGTGCACTCTAGGATTGACCAGGAGATGTCACTGTAGGCTTAAACCAGTAAAACATCAGGGCAGCAGGACTGGCAGCTAAGCATGAAGGTGACTCTGTTAAGGGAGTTTAAAATACCCAACAGCCCCCATTATAATGCATGCCTGGAAAAGCTAGTTGAAAGACTAATCCAAATGTGTCACTGGACTTCATAAATGTCTTTCTTCTCCAAATAATCAGATAATTGCCATTTAGTTGCTGCCTCAGGCCTAGCATAAAGGCTAGATAATATGTACTAGGTGACTGAATGAGCGAATACCCACACTAGGAGCCCATGGGAATAGTAGTCACCTTTGTTGGCAAAGGCCATTGAGGAACACAGGCTGCTACTCATTAGTGGTGGGTCTTCACAGAGATGAATTTCCAAGGGCACCAGCAAACTCGTGTTCTAGGAAAAGCAGTCAGGTAGGCAAAGGTGGCCTTGGCTCCTTCATCCTCACTCTCAGATGCTTGTTCTGTGACCCAGGCTTGTTTATTCCAGAAAAATATATAAGGCGGTTTTTTAAAAACATTTCTGTGATTTTTGCAGGGCACTTAGAAGATTATTCAGAGTTTTATATGATGAGGCATGGCCTTCCCAGCTCCCAACTTTCTCTCTCCTCTCCCCTGGAATAGTTCATAAACGATTAAAGGAGTTACTGAAATTCTGCTTTGTGTCAAATGTAAAGGTCAAGGTACACAGCCAGAATGAATGGGATGAGAGTTCTAGAAGAATAGCACAGAGCCCCCGTCCTGGAAAACATAGCTACCGTAGAATTACGAACAAGTAATTATGATTCAGAATGAAAGTGTCTTAACAAAGGCTAAGTGTGGAAGTGCTCTGGTGACACAAAGGAGGAGGTGATGGCTGGCAGCAAGGGGTGGGGTAGATTTTCTTGGAGGAAAGATAGTACTGGGACTGGAACTTAAATGATGAGTAGAATTTTCCAGTCAAAGAAGAACGGTCACACCAAGCAAAGGAAACACCATGCACAGAATGGAGGCACACAGGACAGCTCCCCGGGTGCACAAGTTGCTCAGAGACCAAGACTTGGGAGAAACATTTCCTCAGAGGACATCAGCCAATAGACGCAGCCAGTCGGGAGGCTGAGTTGGCCCCCTCTGGCTCCTAGTGCGTACATACAGGACCACCACTCCCTCTGATGGGAATGAATAAACTTCAGAGAAGTGGCAAGCCATTCCCCAGGTTTCCTTTAAGAAACAAAATGGTCATATTCAGTGTTTGCCACTGCACCTTCAACACTATGTCCTTCCGTGACCTCCTCCTTCATCCACGGAACCTGAGTGGGAACTCATTTCTTATTAAAGCACAACTCCAGGTTGGTTTCTGCCCTTGAGTTTGCCGGATCACATCACAGGCCTTGACTTTTCTGGGGTGTCGTGTGTGTGTGTGCACCTACTGTGTATGGGGGGGGTGTACTTGTGTCATTTAAATGTCTGCTAGTCCACTATTTGAGCAAAGAACATTACCAGGTTGCAGCTTTAAAGTGAAAAAAAAGCCGTACAGCAAAGCCTGCAACTTGCTGACATCCTGGTGTCCTCTCAGTAGGTAAAGAAAAGGGGCATTTTGGAGTGGATAGAGTTAACTTTCCTATACTGGGAGTATTATCATGTGAGCCAAGGCTGAAACCAAGGTAGTAGCTCACATATGTGCCATTGGCAGCTACCAAGTCTATTTCAGTCAGTGACTAACCGCAGTATTTATTTCTGGAGGCCCTGGGCTGCTCTGCCAAATTCTACATTCCACTCCCATAACGTATGAGCCGTGATGTTATGACAATAGTCAGAATCAAAAGCATCCTATCAGAGTCTCTCTCAATGAGGTTTTGTTTTTTAATAAGATATCCTGATTACACTGGATACTGGGGAAATGTTTTTGTATATTTGGTGAGAAAGATTAGAATTTGAGCTTATCAATTCTATGTCACTTCAGTAAAATTTACTTGCTTCCACTGAGTCTCCATTTCATGTTCAGTTACTGGGGCTTTAGGAGTAGGAGGTATGGAATAAAGTGGCTGCCTACTTAACCAATGAGGACTACAGCACAATTCACAGGACAAATGCCACCAGATCCCCATCATTCCCCTTTTGCATTTCTTACTGGCCAGTGGACATCGCATGTGCCATGCACCTCCCTGACTCCATTTATGTCACCCACATCCCTGACGACTGTTGTCTGTGTTTTTTCCACAGGAACTTCCACTACATCACCATCCTCCGAGACCCAGTGTCCCGGTACTTGAGTGAGTGGAGGCATGTCCAGAGAGGGGCGACATGGAAAGCGTCCCTGCATGTCTGTGACGGAAGGCCCCCAACCTCCGAAGAGCTGCCCAGCTGCTACACTGGTGATGACTGGTCTGGCTGCCCCCTGAAGGAGTTCATGGACTGTCCCTATAATCTGGCCAACAACCGCCAGGTGCGCATGCTCTCTGACCTGACCCTAGTAGGCTGCTACAACCTCTCTGTCATGCCCGAAAAGCAAAGAAACAAGGTCCTCCTGGAAAGTGCCAAATCAAATCTGAAGCACATGGCGTTCTTTGGACTCACTGAGTTTCAGCGGAAGACCCAGTATCTGTTTGAAAAAACCTTCAACATGAACTTTATTTCGCCATTTACCCAATATAATACCACTAGGGCCTCTAGTGTAGAGATCAATGAGGAAATACAAAAGCGTATTGAGGGACTGAATTTTCTGGATATGGAATTGTACAGCTATGCAAAGGACCTCTTTTTGCAAAGGTATCAGTTTATGAGGCAGAAAGAGCATCAGGAAGCTAGGCAGAAGCGTCAGGACCAACGCAAATTTCTGAAGGGAAGGTTCCTTCAGACCCATTTCCAGAGCCAGGGCCAGGGCCAAGGCCAGGGCCAGAATCCGAGTCAGAATCCAAGTCAGCATCCGAGTCAGAACCCAAATGTGAATGCAAATCCGAATGTGACTCAGAATCTGATTCAGAATCTGACTCAGAATTCGAGCCAGAAGGAGAACCAGGAACGCCAGAAGCAGAGCCCAGGCCAAGAGCAGAACGATAGCAGCGCCAGCTATGGTACCAGTGACTACATAGGCAGTGTAGAGAAATGGCGCTAAATGGCTCCCAAAGGCTTGTTGCACACTTCTCCCAGAGCGCCAGTAAAAATAGGGCGTATCTTAAAAGACATGAGTGTCCAAACACATTCAGCTTCCTTAAGTTTGGAAGTCAAAAAAAGTTAAGATGTTGCCTTTACAGTTGCCTTTCAATTGAATGTTATACTGTGCATGGGTAAAACAAATTTCAGTATGTAATTAAATCATCCTTTTTGGGGTTTGTTGGAGAATTTATAAGACCCAAAAGCCAAACCAGACTCACCAGAAATTGCTGTTTAGATATTTTCAGAAGTCCTTAAATTAGTTACACAGACAAAATGAAAACATAAAATGTGGCCGTTTCACTTATGGCTAAGAAATGGACTGTCAGTTATTCATGATACACTGTTAAAAACCCAATCTTGGAAGCAAACATTTTTTCCAGGGGTGAACATGAATATAAACACTAAAAAAATTTTAAATGAACCATGAAACTTTTATTTTCTTATGATTTTAACAAGCAATCTATTTAAACAGAATAAGAACTGATGGTACATTTTACCAAACTGTAGAAAATAAAAATTCTCTCTCCCAAACATGGGTAATTTTATGTGAAAGTATTGGCTTTTCAAGTAGAACAGGACTCATATCTTGTTATTTAAGAGATGTTTAAAATTTTAAACTTTTTCTACCTTCTACTATTTAAAGGTTTTAAACAGGGTGTATCTCATATTAAACAAAATGCTTTTTTTTTCCCCAAATGGAATACCAATACAAAGGTCTAATTTCCAGATGCTTTCTGGACACTGTAATTTCAACAATTTTCGAATCTTTGTGGCGCTGCTTCTCATTCATTTTAAAGCTTCTCCAAGTTGTGCTCATTCCAAACCAACCCATTTATAGAATCTTTCTTCATCATCTAAATGGTGTGTTGCTGAATTTATTGTGATATATAATCCTGGATTAACATCAGGACTTTCTTTCTATAGAATTGTCTTATTGATGTTTGTGTAGTGAGGTCCCTATCAAGAAACTCTTGAATGGGATAATGTGTCTAAAAATATTGCTGAAATTATTCTTAATCATATAAAATTGAATCTGAATGTGAATGAATCGTTATTTACTTTTTGTATATTTCTATTGTCATGTTTCCTGTTGGGCTGGCTATTTCTAGCCCACTAGTTCTTTTTCTTGTTGATGGATTGTAGACAATTTCAAGAGAAAGAAAATAGTAGAATAAGCATTAGGACAGCCAGAGTTATTCAGGAACTCCAGAAGCTGTACCTCCATACTTTGGGTTGACCCTCTACCAGGTTTTGTTTTAAGAGAGAACAAAAGGAAAGAGTGTTCTGCACTGAGATCAAGAATCAGAAGCATATGGGTTGAGGAAAGTGATTTTAAGTCCATGCATAAATACCTTTAGAGTATCAATTATGAATCAAGCAGGTCAAAATGAAATATGTAACCTGTTGTGCTACCAAACGTCATGCAACTGGGCAGTTTCCACTTTATGAGTTTTGCTATTTTTGTAAGGACTCACACTAACCCCCTGGCTGTCAACCAAACAAGGCAATTGGAAGTGGCATTTTTTTCAAAAGGGACATGCTTAGAAGTGTGACCATAAAGTCACATCTTGTAAAACCTGCTCATCTGCATGCTCTAGTTTCATCTGTAATAATATGGCCACAAGCTGGACAAAAAGCTGAGTATTTGGTTTTAAAATAAATTTTCTTGACTCTGAGCTTGTGTCAAAATACCTAAATTTTGTTTTGTCCAACGGTATTGCAGTCCTGGGAATTCTGAGATCTGAAAAACTGGAAGGAAATTTAAAAAAAAAAAAGAATCAAACACACCTTGAAGTCAGAGTTTTAGAGTGCAACTATTTTGAGTACATTATGTTTTTAAGATAAAGCTTCTGTAGATATCACTGTGGTATTACAAGTTTATTTAGGTTTAATCGATCATGTTTGCTCTTACAACTGATGGGTACTGTTGTAAAGCAGGATGAAGCCCGAGCCAGTGGGAAAGCTTGTTACAAAAAAATCATGTTGTGTTATTGCTGTGGTGTACATGGTTTGCAGAGCTGAAGTGCATTTTCTCTGTCTATATTGCTTATTGTACATAGGGGATGTTATAAATATACATTTTTGTTATGTAAATCCCACGGTTTCAACTGTAAACATCTGTCCAATGGTGTAGCTTTACAAATCATTCACTGATTTTGTGTAATTTAACACTAGATATGAAATAAAGTTTAAATGACAGGCTCTGAGTAAATTCATGATTTTAAGGTTTGCAGCCACTAGACGTTACGACATCCCAGAAAGAATTTTCTCTTTCCTCAAGGAGTTTCCCTTTTTCCTCTCGGCCACCAGCCATGGACATGAGATGGCCCATTCTAATCTACCACACTAAAATGGCCTTAGCTTTGGGGGATTCCTTCTGGGAGTCCACACTCTTTCCTCTTTTGAGTAAAACAAAGCTGCCAAAGAAAGACAAGGGTTGCTATGTGTCTTAGTCACCTTAGACTGTTATAACAAAATACTATAAACTGGGTAGCTTCTCAACAACAGAACCTTATTTCCTGCAGTTCTGGAGGCTGAAAGCCTGAGATCGGAGGGCCAGCCTGGCCCACTTGTGGTGTGGGTCCTCTGGCCAGTTGCAGAATGCTGTCTTTTTGCTGTGTCCTTAGACGGCAGCAGCTACCTGAGAGTGGAACTATTTTGTTTCACTGGCCTCTTCTTATAAGGGCATTAATCCCATTCCTGAGGACTCCGCCTCAGGACTGATCACCTCCCAACGGCCCCCACCTCCAAGTAACATCACACTGGGGTCAGTTTTCAACGTATGATTTTTGGGAGGGACACAGATGTTCAGTCCCTTGTGCTATGCAAATGAAGTGCATGTGTGTTTTAATTAAAACGTTATTAAAGGAGATACTTGCATGTCTAAGAGCACGCAGGAGGGAAAAATAGTGCTCTTTATTTCTTATCTATCCCCTCCATCCACAGGATAGAGGTTAAAGGTAAGCATTAAGGTATTGGCTTTGACAGTTATGAATACAATATGCTCTAATTATATTCAAAGTACACATTTTTTCAAACAAACTTACGGTTAGGACTATGGATGGGGATGATTCGTCCTTGCCCTTTTCCAAAGAGAATTTAGGTATCAGTTCCATGGGACTAGAAGGAAGAAAGCTACGAACATGGGGGATTTTGCTATACTCATTGTAACATATATTATATTCCAGTATACTATATATAAACTAATTAACCATTGGAGGTTTTGCCCATCAACTGCTTATTAATAACTGGGTGGCCAAAGGTCCTGATTGTAGAAGGGTCCTATGCCCCTTGGAGGAACTATGAACAGGAACATGGAAGCCAAAAACTTGAAATATTTAGGAAATAAA
>JAVSCE010006050.1:0-73405 GCA_032199065.1 Smutsia gigantea | reverse complement strand
GGAGAGAAAGAAAGAAACATCAGACTGTGCTTACAATAACTTAACAAGAAAGTTAAGTTAGATTGCTAGATAGTAAAGAAGCAACCCTTGAATCCTTGGTAACCACGAATCTAAAGCCAGCAATGGCAATAAGCACAAATCTATCAATAATCACCCTAAATGTAAATGGACTGAATGCACCAATCAAAAGACACAGAGTAACAGAATGGATAAAAAAGCAAGACCCATCTATATGCTGCCTACAAGAAACTCACCTCAAATCCAAAGATATACACAGACTAAAAGTTAAGGGATGGAAAAAGATATTTCATGCAAACAACAAAGATTAAAAAGCAGGTGTTGCAGTACTTGTATCAGGCAAAATAGACTTCAAAATGAAGAAAGTCGGAAAAGATAAAGAGGGACATTACATAATGATAAAGGGTCAGTCCAACAAGAAGATATATCCATTATAAATATATATGCACCCAACACAGGAGCACCAGCATATGTGAGACAAATACTAACAGAATTAAAGGAGGAAATAGCAATGCATTCATCTTAGGAGACTTCAACACACCACTCACTCCAGAGGACAGATCAACCAGACAGAAAATAAGTAAAGACACAGAGGCACTGAACAACACACTAGAACAGATGAACCTAACAGACATCTACAGAACTCTACACCCAAAAGCAACAGGATACACATTCTTCTCAAGTGCACATGGAACATTTTCCAGAATAGACGACATACTAGGCCACAAAAAGAACCTCAGTAATTTCAAAAATATTGAAATCCTACCAACCAACTTCTCAGATCACCAAGGTATGAAACTAGAAATAAATTTTAGAAAGAAATCTAAAAGGCTCACAAATACATGGAGACTTAACAACACTCTCCTAATTAATCAATGGGTTAACGACCAAATCAAAACAGAAATCAAAGAATATATGGAGACTAATGACAACAACATCACAAAGCCACAACTTCTGTGGGACACAGCAAAGGCAGTTCTAAGAGGAAAGTATATTGCAGTCCAGGCCTATTTAAAGAAAGAAGAACATTCCCAAATGAACAGTCTAAAGACACAATTACTGAAATTGGAAAAAGAAGAACAAATGAGGCCCAAAGTCACCAGAAGGAGGGACATAATAAAGATTAGAGAAGAAATAAATAAAATTGAGAAGAATAAAACAATAGAAAAAAATCAATAAAACCAAGAGCTGGTTCTTTGAAAAAATAAACAAAATAGATAAACCCCTAGCCAGACTCATTAAGAGAAAAAGAGAATCTACACACATAAACACAATCAGAAATGAGAAAGGAAAAATCACGACGGACCCCACAGAAATACAAAGAATCATAAGAGAATATTATGAGAATCTATATGCTAACAAGCTGGAAAACATAGAAGAAATGGACAACTTCTTAGAAAAATACAACCTTCCAAGACTGACCAAGCAAGAAACAGAAAAACTGAACAGACCAATCACCAGTGATGAAATCGAATTGGTAATCAAAAAACTACCCAAGAACAAAACCCCTGGGCCTGATGGATTCACCTCTGAATTCTACCAGACATATAGAGAAGAAATAACACCGATTCTCCTTAAAGTTTTCCAAAAAATAGAAGAGGAGGGAATACTTCCAAACTCATTCTATGAAGCCAGCATCACTCTAATACCAAAACCGGGCAAAGACCTCACCAAAAAAGAAAATTACAGACCAATATCCCTGATGAACGTAGATGCAAAAATACTCAACAAAATATTAGCAAACCGAATTCAAAAATACATCAAGAGGATCATACACCATGATCAAGTGGGATTCATCCCAGGGATGCAAGGATGGTACAACATTCGAAAATCCATCAACATCATCCACCACATCAACAAAAAGAAGAACAAAAACCACATGATCATCTCCATAGATGCTGAAAAAGCATTTGACAAAATTCAGCATCCATTCTGATTAAAACTCTCAACAAAATGGGTATAGACGGCAAGTACCTCAACATCATAAAGGCTATATATGACAAACCCACAGCTAACATCATACTTAACGGCGAGACGCTGAAAGCTTTTCATCTAAGATCGGGAACAAGACAAGGATGCCCACTCTCTCCACTGTTATTCAACATAGTACTGGAGGTCCTAGCCACAGCAATCAGACAAAACAAAGACATACAAGGCATCCAGATTGGTAAAGAAGAAATCAAATTGTCACTATTTGCAGATGACATGATACTGTACATAGAAAACCCTAAAGATTCCATTCCAAAACTACTAGAACTAATATCTGAATTCAGCAAAGTTGCAGGATACAAAATTAACACACAGAAATCTGTTGCTTTCCTATACACTAATGATGAACTAACAGAAAGAGAAATCAGAAAAACAATTCCATTCACAATTGCATCAAAAAGAATAAAATACCTAGGAATAAACCTAACGAAGGAAGTGAAAGACCTGTACTCTGAAAACTACAAGACACTCCTAAGAGAAATTAAAGAGGACACTAACAAATGGAAATGCATCCCATGCTCTTGGCTAGGAAGAATAAATATTGTCAAAATGGCTATACTACCTAAAGCAATCTACAGATTCAATGCAATCCCTATCAAACTACCAACAGCTTTCTTCAATGAACTGGAACAAATAATTCTAAAATTCATATGGAACCACAAAAGACCCCGAATAGCCAAAGCAATCCTGAGAAGGAGGAATAAAACAGGGGGAATTACACTCCCTGACTTCAAGCTCTACTACAAAGCCACAGTAATCAAGACAATTTGGTATTGGCACAAAAACAGACCCACAGACCAGTGGAACAGAATAGAAAATCCAAACATTAACCCAAACATATACAGTCAATTAATATTTGATAAAAGTGCCTTGGATATACAATGGGGAGATGACAGCCTCTTCAGCAGCTGGTGTTGGAAAAACTGGACAGCTACATGTAAGAGAATGAAACTGGACTACTGTCTAGCCCCATACACAAAGGTAAACTCAAGGTGGATCAAAGACCTGAATGTAAGTCATGAAACCATAAAACTCTTAGAAAAAAACATAGGCAAAAATCTCTTGGACATAAACATGAGCAACTTCTTCATGAACATATCTCCCCGGGCAAGGGAAACAAAAGCAAAAATGAACAAGTGGGACTATATCAAGCTGAAAAGCTTCTGTACAGCAAAGGACACCATCAGTAGAACAAAAAGACATCCTACAGTATGGGAGAATATATTCATAAAAAACGTATCTGATAAAGGGTTGACATCCAAAATATATAAAGAACTCATGCACCTTAACAAACAGAAAGCAAATAATCCAATTAAGAAATGGGCAGAGGACATGAATAGACACTTCTCCAAAGAAGAAATTCAGATGGCCAACAGGCACATGAAAAGATGCTCCACATCGCTAATCATCAGAGAAATGCAGATTAAAACCACAATGAGATATCACCTCACACCAGTGAGGATGGCCAACATCCAAAACACAAACAACAACAAATGTTGGCGAGGATGTGGAGAAAAGGGAACCCTCCTACACTGCTGGTGGGACTGCAAATTAGTTCAACCATTGTGGAAAGCAGTATGGAGGTTCCTCAAAAAACTCAAAATAGAAATACCATTTGACCCAGGAATTCCACTCCTAGGAATTTACCCTAAGAATGCAGCAGCCCAATTTGAAAAGGACAGATGCACCCCTATGTTTATTGCAGCACTATTTACAATAGCCAAGAAATGGAAGCAACCTAAGTGTCCATCAGTAGATGAATGGATAAAGGAGAAGTGGTACATATACACAATGGAATATTATTCAGCCATAAGAAGAAAACAAATCCTACCATTTGCAACAACATGGATGGAGCTAGAGGGTATTATGCTCAGTGAAATAAGCCAAGCCGAAAAAGACAAGTATCAAATGATTTCACTCATATGTGGAGTATAAGAACAAAGAAAAAATACTGAAGGAACAAAACAGCAGCAGACTCACAGAACCCAAGAACGGACTAATAGTTACCAAAGGGAAAGGGACTGGGGAAAATGGGCGGGAAGGGAGGGATAAGAGGGAAAAAGGGGCATTACGATTAGCAGATGTAATGTTGGGGGGGCACGGGGAGGGCAGTACAACTCAGAGAAGACAAGTAGTGATTCTATAGCATCTCACTACACTGATGAACAGTGACTGTAATGGGATTGGTGGGGGGGACCTGATGAAGGGGTAGTTTAATAATTGTAATATTGCACATGTAATTGTAAATTAATGATAATAAAATAAATTATATTAAAAAAAAACAATGCAGCAAAACTGAAGGAACAAAATAGTAGCAGACTCAAAGACTCCAAGAAGGAACTAGTGGTTACCAAAGGGGAGGGGTGTGGGAGGGCAGGTGGGGAGGGTGGGAGAAGGGGATTGAGGGGTAGTATGTTTAGTACACATGGTGTAGGGGATCTCGGGGAAACAGTGTAGCACAGAGAAGGCAAACTGAATCTGTGGCATCTTCCTACACTGATGGACAGTGACTGCATTGGGGTATGGGTGTGGACGTGATAATATAGGTAAATGTGGTAACCACATTGTTTTTTCAAGTGAAACCTTCATAAAAGTGTATATCAGTAATACCTTAATTAAAAAAAAACTACGTTGAGTTATTCACTAACCTATCTAAATCCCTGAGAGAAGAAATAAGGTTTCCAAATTATTCACCTCATCTGCTGTTCGCTGAATTGTCATAATTCACACGGAAGTCATGTGTGTAACACCAAAAAAAAGTAGTGTTTTTCTATTTCAATCTGAAATATCTGAAGTTCAAATTAGTTCCCAAGACACTCTGAATTGTCCTTTGGTCTTCTCTGAGAAGCTCTGTTATCCTCCTGCCGACAGAAAAGTCACTAATACGTTTCGCTCTTTGATTGAGGATGAACATTTTATTTACTTTGGCCTGAGGAACGGAGGCATTTGAATAATATTTGGATCAGTTTTAGGCCCTGATTAAAGAACAGAATATCTCAATGTACAGTCAAAACAAGAGCCTAGTCAAGACAAGTTGAGCTTGGAGTGAAGACATCCTCCCTCTGCACCGTGTCTGCTGTTAGCTACATTTCTCTCTGCCTCAGTGCCTCACTCCTTCCCTCTTTCATCCCCATAATATGGGGCACATTCCATTTTTCTCCTCACAGATACTGTCAGATGGATTTGAAAAAGATGCAACTAACCCTCCCTCCCCACTCGCACCTTCTCATATAACTCGTGGTTTCTGCCAGTGTCAGTTATTGGAAAACCTTTTACCCAGTGCCTGGCCTCCAGCCTAGACCTCAGAAAGTCACCCTAAATCACCACCTGATTAATCTTCTCCCAACAATAATTTCAGCCCCCAATTACTCACCATTGCTGGCAGAGTCAAATAGAAAACTCTTTAGTATGGCATTTAAGTACCTCCACTTCAAGGTCCCTGGGGAACTAAATGTCAGTCATATCCCACTTCAGGTCATTGTGACAACTGAAAACATGCCCCCACACTTCCAAACACACGGGGAGACAGCGTGTCCCCAAGGAGACACGGACAAGCCTCATGACACTCTGCAGATGCACGTGAGCATCTCTTGTAGCCAAAGCCTGGGTCTGTTTCTGACCTTGTCTATAATTTTCTGGAATGCATCTCACCTGATGAACGTGCTGAGACTCTAATTCTCAGTTAAATATGATTTTTTTCCTGAGGCACATAAATTAACAGAAAAAGACACATAAGCATTAAAGAATTTGATAAATGTCAGGATGACACAGGTTTTCCTAAATTGCTAAGAGTCACGCACAAGAGGATTCTTGTGTTAAATGCACATTACTGATCTTATTTCCCCTAAAGCCACACTAGGAATCATTCTATAAAAATGTAAATAGAACAAATCCCGGCTCTGCCTTGTCCCAAACTTTCCAAATTTGATTAATATTCTTTTCTATTCTACTCATATCTTTATTCTCCAGATTCTTTTAAGGCTTGGGGATATTTTCTCTTTGGCAATTTTGAAAAACAACAACACTGCTCCTTGGAAAGCAATGTGATATAATGCACTAAATGTGGGAGTTCTTGAGAGTAAACCCTGTTTTACTAGTATTTTTAGCTTTGTTTTCAAGCCAATGGTCAGGCTCATTATTAGGTAAGATTGGGGGAAGGCAGGGACTCAGCCCTCAATCTGTCACCTTCTGACTTTTATTTGGAGCAAAGCCCTCAGCCTATCTGAGTCTGGGTTTGCTCAACTGCAAATGAAATGTAATAACAAAAAAATAAAATAAAAAACCTACCTACTTCCCAGGATATTGCTGTGGAACTAAATGAAATGTGTTATAATGTGGTTTGTAAATGATATGCACTGCATGATATTAGTTATTATCACTCCCACGTTTGGACTGAAAATGATAAAACAAATAGAAAATAAGAAGAGAAAGCCAAGCGACTGCCAAAACAAACATCTTCTCCATCACGAATGACCAAGCCAAAAACATCTAATCCATCCAGAAAAATCTGCCGATAGCGTATCAGTACAACAGAAGGGGAACAAAAGAAGAAAATTTCTTTTAAATATAGTAAATTGGATTTGGTTTATAGTTCACTAATTGAATTGGCCGAATCTGGTAACAAATTGAGACAAAAACATCTGTTTTAAGGCTATGCTTTATATGTCAAAGTCATTTGTATCGGACTAACCCTCCAACTGAAAACAAGCATAAAAGATGGATAAAATACATAAAACAGGTATTTGGAGTCAACAGAGAGCAAATATGTCAGCCAGAACTTGAAGAACCAAATCCCAGGGAGAAAACAACTGTATATGCATCAGAAGTAATCTTGACATTAGCCTCCACTTTTTCCGCTCATACCATTTTCCAACTCGCTACACAAGAAAAGAGCCAAACTAAAAGCAGTGGCCCAGAACTTGCAGCATTCTTGTTGGACATGTGGAATTGATTGGTTGATTGATAACTAAATTTAAGGATTCCATAGTTGAATTTAATGGCATATGAAAAAGAGTAAAAAAATCATTGATGAATTGTCTTCCTGTACACAGGTAGAAATGTCCAGATTGAATCATGAACAGAAAAGTGGAGAGAAAATACAGAAACGTGCATAAGATACCGAGTACCATGTGATTAAATGTTCTGACATATATATAACTGGAATCTCAGGACAGGGGAAAGAATGGGACACAAGCAGTATTGAAGGTACAAATTACCAACATGAGAAATGAAGTGGGGGAGACTCCTACAGATAGTACAGACACTTAAAAAGATTAGTCTCAATGTTGTAAAGACATCATCTGTCCCCAAACTGATCTAAAGAATCAGTGCAATTATAATCAAAATTCCAGAAAGGCCTTTTATGGAAATTTAATAAGGTGTTTTAAAATGCATATAGGAAAACCAAGGGCAAAGAGCAGCAAAGACAATTTTAGAGAACAGTCTTGGAGGGCTTATACTAGGAGACACAAAGACTAACTTAAAATTAAAAGTTAACATAGGGCACTACTAGCACAAAGACAGACAACAGATCAACAGAACTGAGTCAAGTAACTGAGGCATATGCCACAGAAGTGGCATTGCATTGTATGCAGTTTACACACTCTTTTGAATAAATGATGTTGGGTCACTGGGTATTCATATGGAAAAAAAGTTACTGTTGACTTCTCCCTACCTTATACCAATATAAAAAAATCACTTCCAGTTAAGTCATAGGTCTGAATATAAAAGGCAAATAATAAAGCTTCTAGACGTTAATACAGGAGAATATATTTGTGGTCTTAGTGTGAAGGAAGATTTCTTATGTAGGACACAGAAGTAACTACTAAGAAAATACAGAAAGAAAAATAAAGGAAGAAAATAATAAAGAAAAATGTTGACAAATTGGATTTCATTACATTAAGAAAGTCTATACATCAAAAGATACCATTATAAGAGTCAAAGAGGCAAGCCACTGAGAGGGAAAAGATATTTGCAAGATACATTTCCAACAAAGAACTCATTTTCAGAGTACAAAAGAAGTATTACAAATCCATAAGGAAGAAACAGACAACATATTTTCTAAAATTGGACAAAAAATCTTGAACAGGTAGTCTGTAAAAAATATGTATTTATATCCAAATTGTCTAATAAGTATATGAAAAGATGTTTAGTATAATTCATCATAAGGAAAGTGAGATACCACTAAATAATCACATTTTAATTACAGTGCCAAATGTTAGTAAAATTTTACATCATCTGAAACATTATCAATAGGAATCTAAGCTAGTAAACACACTTCAGAAAACATTTTATGAGTATCTACCAAAGCTCAATATATTCATCCTTGTTTTCCAACATTTCTACACACAACAGCATAAAAGTATGCACAATAGACACATACAAGAATGCTCACAGCCGCCTTACACATAACTTCCCAAAGCTAAAAACAACCAAAACACCCATCAACAGCAGAATGGATAAATCATGGCAAGCTCTTCGATAGAATACTATACAGTAGGGGTCAGCAAACTGCAGCGAGTCAAACCCAGCTCTGTGCATTTACAGCATTGTCTATGGCTGCATTTGTACTGCAACAGCAGACATCAGCCGTTGCATCACAGACCACATGGCCTACAGAGCTGAAAATATTTACTATTTACAGAAAAAGTTTGCCAACCTCTCCTGTACAGCAAATGACAAAAAATGAGCCACTGCAATACCCAACAGGACGAACCCCAGAGACATCACAGTGGTGGGGGAAAGCCAGACATGAAAGAATGCATATTATGATTCAATTTCTATAAAATTCAAACACAACCAAAATGAATAGAAGTCAGGTAGAAGTGGTGCTAGAAGCCAGAGTGGTGATTACATTTTGGGAAACATAATAACTTGGAAGAGCAATGATACAGCTGTTCACTCTCTCTGAACTTGACTGTGTAAAAGGATGAAGCAAGCAGAACTATCGAGAAGTACCCACACCTGACACCACCATCCCCACCACACCATGGAGGCCACTGGCAAATCTCTCAAAGCACCAGATCAAACTACAACCTCCTGAGCTGGGAAGATAAAAGGAAGGAAAATCAATCATCGATTGTGTCTGTGTACCACATCTCCTTTATCCATTCCTCTATTGATGGACACTTTGGTTTCTTCCATATCTTGGCTATTGCAAATAATAAGGCAATAAACACAGGGGTGCGTGTATCTTTTCAAATCAGGGATTTTGTTTTCTTTGGGTAAACTCCTAGAAATGGTCAGACATAAAAAAGAATGACATCCTGCCATTTGCAGCAACATGGCTGGACCCAGAGGGTATTATGCTCAGTGAAATAAGCCAGGTGGAGAAAGACAAATACCATGTGAGTTCACTTATAAGTGGAATCTAAAAAAAAAAAAAAAACAAACAAAACAGCAATAGACTCACAGACACTGAGAAGTGCCTGGGGAGGGGCTGGAGTGGGTAGGTAAGATAGATGAAGGGGATAAAGAGGCACAAAATCTCAGTCATAATATAATCACTGGGATGAAAATACAGCATAAGGAATATAGTTAGTAATTCCATAACATCTTTCTAAGTTGACAGACAGTAACTATACTAGTTGGAGTGAGCATCTAATAATGTAGATAACTGTTGAATCACTAAGCTGTATACTTGAAACCAATATAATACTGTATATCAACCATACTTCAATTTTAAAAAATTATTTGTAATAAAGATCTTCATAAGAATGAAAAAAACAAATTAAAAAATCATTCAATAGCTGCTGGGCAGTTTAGATAATAACCTATCACAAATCTCTTCTGACCCCTCTAGGTTTTAACTTCTTCGTATTTGAACAGTAGAAAAGGCTGGGGGTGGGGAGGGGGTGGGGCAAATGAAAACTAAATATAGAGTGTTTTAATGTCAACTAAAAGAATATGTCCACCCCAAACCCACCTCCTTATTCAGGTGAGTGAATGGAATTGCCTCAAGCTCATAAGAGTATTGATTTTGAAACAATAATTAAAATCTAATGGAGTTAATCAGTTTCACACAGAACTATAAATTTTGTCTAAAGACATGATAAATTGCCGAATAAGAACATCTGACTGCTCATCTACTCAATTTTTTTTAATTCAGATTTCATTTTCTGACAATGTTATTCATTTTAACTGAGAAAAACAGTCATACCATCTGAAGTGCTGGACATTTTATTCTAAGAAGGGGAAGGGAAAAGAGAATCATTTGGTTCTTTATGGGGGTCAAATTATACATCAAATAAAGTATGAAGTTCCTTCACCAGATACATTTCATAAAGTTAAATGGTTCTTTCAAGATAATGCTGACAATAGTCTTCAGTCTTTGTTATAATATAGTCTATGACCTCACTAATAAGGATAATAATGTATCATCAAAAAATGCTGTTAATTGAAAACTGTAAGTCTAATTAACCAGGGATGTGACCATGCATAACATATTATTAATAGAATGAAAAGAGAGCATTACACCAACTGCCATCCAGAAAAAAACTACAAGGACAGTCCAGCAGTTCAAAGACTCTTCACATCCGTTTTGGCAAAAGTTACTAGTGATATTTTCCTTTCATTAAACTGTAGGCTTCATAGCAAAAATGACTTAAAACCAGAAGAAGAAAGTAGAGCCAGATTTAAAAGCTGGGTCACAGGGCAGCTGTCTGGGATCCAATCTATAAAGGGCCCTCATGGCTGGAAGACATCAGAAATATGGTGCCAATTAACTTGTTTCCACATGAAACTCTACATAATGGGTAAAATGTAAATCGGTCTCACTCCCAGTGAATTAGTTCCTTCTAATGAAAAATATAAATACTCTGTCCTCGTGCTTACCTCTTTCCACTGAGTATTTTGTGATGTGCACATGCACACTCAGGAAGCTTGGGGACCAGTACAATTTCTCAAACCAAACCTGAAAACGGCCAGCTGATAGTTACCAGAAGTCAGCAGTTACAACTAACTAAAATTTCAACACTAGAAGAACATGTGGTACAGAACTGTCTCCAGAGAAAAATGGATTTATTTTATTATCTAAATTTTTAATTCTACACCTCCAAAGTTCTCTCAAACCAGGAAAAGTGTTTTTAAAAACCTACCCAGCAAACTGCACTACAGGAAAATGGGACTCACATTAAAAGAGAATATCCAAACCAAGATAACTTACCGACAACATGTTAAAATCTCCCCCTTTCAGCAACTACCACTTCAAATGATAGGCTAAATACAATTGAAATAGATATAGATATATAAACATAGATATTTGCAGGTGAAGATGAGAAAATAAGATTTCCATGGGTTAGAAATAGGAACTAAGTAATACATAGATCTGGGTTTGGGAACTGGGACCGGGGTCTCAATGGTCTAATGGGATTGCTTTCAAATGTACCCCACATAAAACAGGTGGCTCAAACAAGACTCTGCTATTAAAGCTAGGAGCTCCTTGTATATAAAAACAGCTCTGCCGACCTGTGTACAGTTGTAGCTGGAGAAGAAGCAAAATTTCCTGCAGAGCACACAACCCAGGCCTCTACCATGTAGAGTACAGAGCCCCTGTTCACCCCAGCTGATCACGGTAAGGTCCCACACTGAGCAACCAATGGGAGATCCATTCCATAGGTGGAGATGGAGGGGTCTTAGGAACTAATAAAATGTAGCTGGAGAAGAAGCAAAATTTCCTGCAGAGCACACAACCCAGGCCTCTACCATGTAGAGTACAGAGCCCCTGTTCACCCCAGCTGATCACGGTAAGGTCCCACACTGAGTAACCAATGGGAGATCCATTCCATAGGTGGAGATGGAGGGGTCTTAGGAACTAATAAAATCAGAATACAAGGAAACCAAAAGACTAATCCAAATATAAATCAGTGGCCCTTTATTCTCTATCATCAAATAATATATAAGCAAAAACCAGATGCTACCCACTAGTTTAGCCCTCTTTGAGATGTATTTTGCTTTAGATAATCAAGTAGAAGTGGCCTCTGTATCTACCCACATTTATAGACAGTTGACAAAGAGGTTTTGTCTGCAATGAAGAGGTGGCTCCAAACTGGGCTGGTGTTCTCAACTCATCTTGTGATCCATCCCAGGATTTTGACAATTCAGTGATACCCATGTCCCCACGTGAAGCATGTTCCATAAGCATGGCTCTCCTTGCCCTATAGGATCAAAATTAAATAGCAAGCTGGAATCATTTTTCAAGAGAGATTTCTTAAGGGAAATTCTGACCTCACTATGTTTCTTTTGCTGCAATATTTAAAAATTTTATTTCTGGTAAAGTTGTATATCTTTCTTAGTGTGATTAGCACCCAAAAGAAACAACTGTAACAAATTTTCCCACAAGGAAAATGTATGAGAAGAGTTAGTAGGCTTTGTACCTTCAAACAAAAATTTGATCAAAGATCTTCTAAAACAATCCACTTTTTGATGTGTTATTTTGATAATTTTATTTTGTTCACCAAAGGGACAAGATTTATTTGAGGCAAATACATATATTTATTTATTTATTTATTTATTTATTTGTGTGTGTGTGTGTGTGTGTGTGTGTGTGTGTGTGTGTGTGTGTGTATATATATAATTTATTAAGCTAAAATAAAGATACTACTAAAGCATTTCAGAGAAATTTAAAATTAAGGTTTAAATCTTTAAGATATAAAAGTGATATTATGGCCCATAAAATAAAAGCAGAGTCACGAAGCAAAAGAAATCTAGAAATGAACACTGTAATCACTGAAATTTAAACATCCAATGGTAGCACATTGGATGCAGCCAAAGAGAAAACTGCTGAATTGGAAGGGAATTGAGGAAATCTCCCAAAACATAAATAAAAAGGTAAGATATACAGAAGATACATGCAGAAGTCCCAACATGCATCTAAGAATGCTGCAAGAAGAAAAAGATAAGGAACAATATTCAAAGAAATAATTACAGAGAATTATATAAAACTGAAGAAAGACAGGAAACCTCAGGTTGAAAAGCCCACTGATTGCCAAGAAGGATAAATTTATTTTAAAAATCTATGCCTAGGCATATTGTTAGTAAGACAAACAAAGAAACAAAAATCTACAATAAAGTGAAATTCCTAAAAGCTTGCAAAGAGAAAAGGCACTATCTACCAAAGAATAACAATCAGACTGACAGTAGGCAAGTTGAGTAGCAACATCAGAAAAAAAATTCAATAACAGAAGTCACTGGATGAATTTTTTCAAGGTTATACAGGAAAACAACTATAAACAAACTGTCATTTTAAAGTGAGGGCAAAAGTAATACTTCAGATTCAGCAGAGCTCAAAAAAGTATCTACAGACCTTCATTGGACAGTGTTGCTGTCAGCAAGAAGGAGAATCAGCATAGAAATAGGAACGGAGAATGAGGAAAGGGAGCAAAGAAATTGATAAAATTACTGGCAAATGTAAATGTACTGATTTTTAAAAATACAAAAGGAACAGGACTACGGAATTGTTTTTAAAAATTAAAAATACTTATCTTCTATACAACAGTCATATAGCATTGCCATCCAGTGGCCTGTGGAGGACAATTAAACTTTTTCATTGCATTCAGCAGGGGCTGGAGATAATCATTAATATTGGAGTTTGTTAAGAAAAAATAAATTAATATCAACTAATTCAAATTTAAAATAAAAGCAATAGAAGAGGTAAGGAGGGAAAAGTCATACTGAAAAAAAAAAAGAATACCCCCACATGTAATCCAGAAAAAAAAGAATTTCCAAGCATATTTTGGACAATCCACATGTCTTCTGCATGTGCTGAGTATACTATCCAGTTATGAGTAATTCACAGTCATGACTAAAAAGTATTTCTAAATAAAGTAAAATATTATACTCTGGCACACCCAAATCTCTTATTTTGAAAATATAAAAATGTTTTATTCAATTTTTTAATGAAATGTAGCTTGTCAATATTCACATTAAAAGAATATCAAGGGACCCTAGGCACCAGGGGTATTCCTGCTAACTCAATTTCTTTTGATTGTTTCGATCCAATTATATATCTCTATAAGATACATGAAAAACAGTCTCCTCTTTCAATTGTCAATTCAATGCTTTTCTTGTTGAGTATCATGAGTCATGAGTGGTTTTTGGTAAAGCCCCTTTTAAATAATATGTATGATGAATTTCCTTTTAGAAAATGTGCATAATTATATGTATGTTAGATTACAGCCACAGAAAAGAAAACAAAAATCTTACCCGATACAGTCAAATTTTTTCAATTAGCAATACCAAGGCCCACTTATCATTATGGTCCTACAACTTAAAATGTAAAACCACTGTTTAATCTATCTTAACTGTGAAGACTGTCCTCACATCCTTGCCTTCTTACTAAATTTACTAAGCTTACTAAAGTTCGTAATTTCAAGGACGGAGTGCCTGATGACGAACTGCAGAAAAACCATTGTACACAAGAATTCAAAGCTCTTTCAAGCTGTGAATATTACCACTCTCTGTGAATAATTCTTCCCTGGGGTGAATATTCCCATTCTATGAAACAGATATTTGAATATAGGAGAAATAAAATGATTTGTTTCCTACATCATACATGCGGGAGCGGTAAGACGAATAGCAAAAGGAAGCTCCAGGCTTTTGCATGTTAAGTGCCTTGATATGTTGGACACAATGGTGCACAAATATTTCAATGTCCTGTGGAATATATAAGATATATTTTAGTTTAAACTAAATTGTTTTGAAACAGAAAAATTAAGTGCCCTTCCAACTTTTGGTATACAACAATGTGTTTGTTTTGTTTTGTTTTTTATTAAGGTATTATAGATATACACTATTATGAATATTTCACATGAAAAACAAAGTGGTTACTACATTCACCCTTATTATCAAGTCCCCACCCATACCTCATAGCCGTCACTGTCCATCAGTGTAGTAAGATGTCACAGATTCGCTATTTGCCTTCTCTGTGCTACACTGTTTTCCCCATGACCCCCACAAAATGTGTACTGAACATAATACCCCTCAATCCCCTTCTCCCTCCCTCCCCACCTGCCCTCCCACACCCTTCCCCTTTGGTAACCACTAGTTCCTTCTTGGAGTCTGTGAGTATGCTGCTGTTTTGTTCCTTCAGCTTTGTTATACTCCACAAATGAGGGAAATCATTTGACACTTGTCTTTTTCCACCAGGCTTATTTAACTGAGCATAATATCCTCCAGCTCCATCCATGTTGTTGCAAATGGCAGGATTTGTTTCCTTCTTATGGCTGAATAGTATTTCATTGTGTATATGTACCACATCTTCTTTATCCACTCATCTACTGATGGACACTTAGGTTGCTTCCATATCTTGGCTATTGTAAATAGTGCTGCGATAAACATAGGGGTGCATATGTCTTTTTGCATCTGAGAACTTGTTTTCTTTGGGTAAATTCCTAGAGTGGAGTTCCTGGGTCAAATGGTATTTCTATTTTTACTTTTTTGAGGAACCTCCATATTGCTTTCCACAACAGTTCAATTGCTTACATTCCCACCAACAGTGTAGAAGGGTTCCCCTTTCTCTGCATCCTCGCCAGCATTTGTTGTTTTTAGTCTTTTCGATGCTGGCCATCCTTACTGGTGTGAGGTGATATCTCATTGTGGTTTTAATTTGCATTTCCCTGATGATTAGTGATGTGGAGCATCTTTCATGTGTCTGTTGCCCATCTCAATTTCTTCTCTGGAGAATTGTCTCTTCATATCCTCCACCCATTTTTTAATCAGGATATTTGCTTTTTGGGTGTTGAGACGTAAGTTCTTTATATATTTGGATGTTAACCCCTTGTTGGATATGTCGTTTACAAATATACTCCCATAGAGTAGGATGCCTTTTTGTTCTGCTGATGGTGTCCTTTGCCATACAGAAGCTTTTTAGTTTGATGTAGTCCAATGTGTTCATTTTTGCTTTTGTTTCCTTGCTTGAGGATATGCTTTCAGGAAGAAGTTGCTCATGTTTACATTCAGGAGATTTTTGCCTATGTTGTCTTCTAAAAGTTTTATGTTTCATGACTTACATTTAAATATTTGATCCATTTTGAGTTTACTTTTGTGTATGGGGATCATTCTCTTGCATGTAGATGTCCAGTTTTGCCAACACCAGTTGTTGAAGAGGACGGCATTTCCCCATTGTGTGTCCATAGCTCCTTTATTGTATATTAATTGACCATATATGGTTGGGTTTTTACCTGGGCTCTCTAGTCTGTTCCATTGGTCTATTGTTCTGTTCTTGTGCCAATACCAAATTGTCTTGATTACTGTGACTTTGCAGTAGAGCTTGAAGTTGGGGAGCATAATCCCCCCCAGCTTATTCTTTCTTCTCAGGATTCCTTTGGCTATTCAGGGTCTTTTGTGGGTACATTTGCTCTAGTTCATTGAAGAAAGCTGTTGGTGTTTTCATAGGAATTGCATTGAATCTATAGATTGCTTTAGGCAAGATGGCCCTTTTGACAATATTAATTCTTCCTATCCATGAGCACGGGATGTGTTTCCATTTATTGGTATCTTCTTTAATTTCTCTCATGAGTGTCTTGCAGTTTTCAGAGTACAGGTCTTTCACTTCCTTTCTTAGGCTTATTCCTAGGTATTTTATTCTTTTTGATGCAATTGTGAATGGAATTGTTTTTCTGATTTCTCTTTCTGCTAGTTCATTGTTAGTGTATAGGAATGCAACAGATTTCTGTGTATCAATTTTGTATCCTGCAACTTTGCTGAATTCAGATATTAGATCTAGTAGTTTTGGAGTGGAATCTTTAGGATTTTTTATGTACAATATCATGTCATCTGCAAACAGGGACAGTTTAACTTTTTCCTTACCAATCTGGATACCTTTTATTTCTTTGTGTTGTCTAATTGCTGTGGCTAGGACCTCCAGAACTATGTTGAATAAAAGTGGAGAGAGTGGGCATCCTAGTCTTGTTCCTGATCTTAAAGGAAAAGCTTTCAGCTTCTTGCTGTTAAGTATGATGTTGGCTGTGAGTTTGTCATATATGGCCTTTATTATGTTGAGGTACTTGCCCTCTGTATCCATTTTGTTGAGAGTTTTTATCATGAGTGGATGTTGAATTCTGTCGAATGCTTTTTCAGCATCTATGGAGATGATCATGTGGTTTTTGTCCTTCTTTTTGTTGATGTGGTGGATGATGTTGATGGATTTTCTAATAGTGTACCATCCTTGCATCCCTGGGATGAATCCCACTTGGTCATGGTGGATGATCTTTTTGATATATTTTTGTATTCGGTTTGCTAATATTTTGTTGAGTATTTTTGCATCTATGTTCATCAGGATGTTGGTCTGTAATTTTCTTTTTTTGTGGTGTCTTTGCCTGGTTTTGGTATTAGAGTGATGTTGGCCTCACACAATGGGTTTGGAAGTGTTCCCTCTTTTTCTACCTTTTGGAAACTTTAAGGAGGAAAGGTATTAAGTCTCCACTAAATGTTTGATAAAATTCAACAGTGAAGCCATCTGGTCCAGGAATTTTGTTCTTAGGTAGTTTTTTGATTACAATTCAATTTCGTTGCTGGTAGTTGGTCTGTTCAGATGTTCTGTTTCTTTCTGGGTCTGCCTTGGAAGGTTGTATTTGTCTAGAAATTTGTCCATTTCTTCTAGATTATCCAGTTTGTTAGCATATAATTTTTCATAGTATTCTCTAATAATTGTTTGTATTTCTGTGGTGTCTGTAGTGATTTTTCCTTTCTCATTTCTGATACTGTTTATGTGTATAGACTCTCTTTTTTCTTGATAAGTCTGGCTAGAGGTTTATCTATTTTGTTTATTTTCTAGAAGAACCAGCTGTTCTAATGTGTTTTCAGTGCCTCTGTCTCCTTACTTATTTTCTGTCTGGTTGATCTGTCCTTTGGAGTGAGTGGAGTGTTGAAGTCTCCTAGAATGAATGCATTGCATTCTATTTCCCCTTTTTATTCTGTTAGTATTTGTTTCACATATGTAGGTGTTCCTGTGTTGGGTGCATAGATATTTATAATGGTTATATCCTCTTGTTGGACTGATCCCTTTGTCATTATGGAATGTCCTTCATTGTCTCTTGTGACTTTCTTTGTTCTGAACTCCTGTTTTTTTCTCCCTATTGTTTGCATGAAATATCTTTTTCCATCCCTTCACTTTTAGTCTGTGTATGTATTTATGTTTAAAGTGAGTCTCTTGTAGGCAGCATATAGATGGGTCTTATTTTTTTATCCATTCAGTGACTCTATGTCTTTTGATTGGTGCATTCAGACCACTTACATTTAGGATGATTATCGATAAGTATGTACTTATTGCCATTGCAGGCTTTAGATTCATGGTTACCAAAGGTTCAAGGTTAACTTCCTTACTATCTAAGAGTTTAACTTAATTCACTTAGTATGCTATTTCAAACACAATCTAAAGTTTCTTTTTTTCTCCTCCTTTTTCTTCCTCCTCCATTCTTTATATATTAGGTATCATATTCTGTACTCTTTGTTTATCCCTTGATTGGCTTTGGGATAGTTGATTTAATTTTGCATTTGCTTAGTAATTAACTGTTCTACTTTCTTTACCTCTGGTGACAGCTATTAAACCTTAGGAAACTTCCATCTATAACAGTCCCTCCAAAATACACTGTAGAGATGGTTTGGGGGAGGTAAATTCTCACAGCTTTTGTTTGTCTGGAAATTGTTTAATCCCTCCTTCAAATTTAAAAGAGAATCCTGCCAGATAAAGTATTCTTGGATCGAGGCTCTTCTGCTTTATTGCATTATATATATCATGCCACTCCCTTCTGGCCTGTAAGTTTCTCCTGAGAAGTCTGATGATAGCCTGATGGGTTTTCCTTTGTATGTGATCGTATTTCTCTCTCTGGCTGCTTTTAATAGTCTGTCTTTATCCTTGATCTTTGCCATTTTAATTATTATGTGCCTTGGTTTTGTCTTCCTTGGGTCCCTTGTATTGGGAGATCTGTGCACTTCCATTGCCTAGAGAATATCTCCTTCCCCAAATTGGGGAAGTTTTCAGCAGTTACCTTCTCAAAGACACTTTCTATCCCTTTTTCTCTCTCTTCTTCTTATGGTACCTGTATAATATGAATATTGTTCTGCTTGGATTGGTCACACAGTTCTCTCAATATTCTTTCATTCTTAGAGATCCTTTTTTCTCTCTTTGCCTCAGCTTCTTTGTATTCCCTTTCTCTAATTTCTATTTCATTTATCATCTCCTCCACCATATCTAATCTGCTTTTAAAACCTTCCATTGTATGTTTCATTTCTGATACTGTGCCCTGTAATGATTGGATCTCCAACTGGAATTCATTCCTGAGTTCTTGAATATTTTTCTGTACCTCCATGAGCATGTTTGTGATTTTTATTTTGAAATCTCTTTCAGGAAGATTCATGAGATCAGTTTCATTTGACTCTTTGTCTGATGTATGTATGATTTTACTCTGAACCAGGTTTCTTTAGTGTTTCATATTTGTATATGGCACCCTCTGGTGCCCAGAAGCTCTACTCTCTGGAGCTGCTCAGCCCCTGGAGCAATGTCAGGGATCGCAGGGCAGCGGTATTGGTGCCTGGGGGGGAGGAAAGAGCTGTTTCCTGCTTCCCGGCTGCTATGCCTGTCTCCACTGCTGGAACCAGTGGGCCGAGTACACAGGTATAAGCCTCTATGCTAGCTGCTGTAAGCGGGGCTTCCCTCTGGCTGGCCTGACGCCAGGGCAGGGTTTACCGGTTCATGAACCAGGTGCGGGGTGGCCCTGAGAAAGGTGCAGCAGGCTGTGTATCACAGTGGGGAGTCTTGGAGCCGCATAACCAGCCAGGGGGCTGCAGCACCTGAAGATCATGAAAGTTCCCAACCTGCTGTGCAGAGTGCATCTGGACAATTTTGTCTGCCTGTCCTTTATCCTGAGCAGTAAGCTCTGTGCAATCCTTGCCCCTTTAGCAGCCCTATCACTGTTAGGAAGTCTATCAGACTGCCCACCTTTCTTTTGTCCCAGATCAGCTGGATATGGATCCCTGCTTTCCACAAGTGGCTGGAATCTCAGTCCCTCCAGGTATTCTGCCTGTATTAGCTTTCCAACTCCACTAATCACCAGAGCACCATGCAATGTAGGCTTGTGCTCCCAGAGCAAATCTCCAGACCTAGGTGTTCAGCAGTCCCAGGCCTCCACTCCCTCCCGGCTCCATTTCTCTTCCACCTGCCAGTGAGCTGGGGTGGGGGAAGGGCTTGGGTCCTGCCGGGTCATGGCTTTGGTACATTATCCTGTTCCGTGAGGTCTGTTCTTTTCTCCAGGTGTATGCAGTCTGGCGCAGCCTTCTTTCCTGTTGCTCTTTCAGTATTAGTTTTATTAATTATATTTTTGTATTATATGCGGTTTTAGGAGAATGCCTCTGTCTCACCTCTCACACCACCGTCTTTAATCTTCTGGTATACAGCAATGTTAACAGAAGAGTTCAGCAAAGACAGTTTTCCACCTTGAAGAGAAAGGTTGTAGTTTTTTGTTTTGGGGGTTTTGTTTTGTTTTATTTGGAGTAAGTTCTTCCACCTGTATTGTATCTGTACTTCAGTCTAATTGAAAATGAAAAATCTCCAAGTTGGAGGAACACGATGACATTCAGAGCCTAGGGCTTCACTCACAAAGTAATTTCCATCAAAAAGTGGAGAAACACGGGTATTTTGGCTTGTAGTATTAAATTTAATTCATAAAGTTTAGTAGCAGTACTTCTGAGGACAGAGAAAAGTCAGCTTTCAATATAAACAGTACAGAAAAAGGAAGATACACTGCTACTGTAGAAATTGCCTACTAAAAGTTTCAAAGTATAGGCTTTAGGGTTCTGAAACAGGGAAAGATATGAATGGTTTATTATATATCTCAGATTGCAAAAGTATCAAAAAGATTTCCCAGGGTTAATATAGCTACCTACAATGAAAGAACAAAATAACAGAACACAGAACAAAAGGTGTTTTTTGAATTTCTATTAGTTCTCTTATCACTCATAATAAATTAATAGGATTCCAGTTTTTCTAATTTTCCAAATAGATCTTTTGAGGACCATAAAAACAGCTTAGAAACTGGGCTATTTTCTAAAGAAATAATATATTTTAAGAAAATAAGAAAAGGAAGGAAAAGTTTTGGTTTGCAAGTATATGCACATATATATCTTTTGAGAGACTCCCCAGGCATAATAGAAACCACTTATAAAGATCAAACCACATTCTTTCATTGTTATCTGTCCATATGTCAGGTTACTGATCCACCTGAGACTGTTATGCTCATTGAGTAAGTAAAGAAATGAAGAAAATTTATCCCAAAGAAAAGAGTCAATGCATTTACCTTGTTCATTTTAGCATTTTATCTATGTTAGGGAAAAGCTGAGAAAAACTTCAAATGTTCAAGGACTTCAGAGAGAGTTCTCAGTTGGCATTATAAGGTACATCTGTAACAAAGTAACAACTTACTTTAAAAATACATTAGGAGAGGAAAGTAATTATATTTATGATTTCAATGAAATTCTGTAATTCTTTATTTTTAAAGTAGCAGAATTTTTCCATGATCTACCTGATTTTAAATCCTAATTCACCTTAGAGAGAGAGAGAAAGAGGAAGGAAGGAAGGAAGGAAGGAAGGAAGGGAGGGAGGGAGAGAAAGGAGAAAGAAAGAGAAAAGACCCTTTTCCTTTTTGGCTCAAATATTGTCCCACCTTTTCAGAAGTCCAGCAAATATTTTAATTTATTAATGGTCTCTAATTTTCAGTCAATGGAAATAGAACCTGCCAGAAAGCTTTCTTCCCTTTTTGCTGCCAACCCCAAATTCCTTTTTATTTCTGTTGCCCTCAATGAACACAAGATTTGATAAACACCAATTAGTAGCATTTCAGTTCTACTCAGTAATCAATATTTAATATATGATGTGGCTTCATCAAATGAATTTTCAACAGCATAAAGCTTATTAAAACATATCTACATAAAACAACTGTAAACATTAGAAAACAATTGAAAAAGTCAATAAAGCGATCCCAACAATAGTTAGTTTCACGGATGAATGCATTCAATCCTTTAATAAATAGATATTTTAATCCTATTTATACTTTTCCAGGCTGTGAGAAAATTTTTACAGAGCCGTCATAAGAATGATACTACTGAATAAATATAACATAAAAAATAAACTACCAACCCATCTTTTTATGATTACATATATTCAGGCAGTAAGTTAAATATTACCATAGAGACTCAAGTTTTATTAACAGAATATTATGCCATGACTAAGGTTCTTATCAGGAATAAAAGGGTAGTTCAATATTTGAAGTCTGTAAGGGGGAATATCTAATTATTTGCAAAATATACGATTATAGATGTGAAAACTCAAAAGACACACTCCTGAAAAAGCTATTAAAATCATGTGAAAATATGTAAACTCCTGAGTACAAAATCAGCTGCATAAAAAGCAGATTTCCTATGTAAGAAAAACACAATGTAATAGAAAAAGAAAACTTTTAGAAAAGAAAAAAATGAAGGTAGAAATTTAACAATAAATGGGTAGAAAATATAACTTTTTAAAGGCTTAACTGGAGGTAGAAGGAAGATTTATTGCTAGAGGAGATTAGGGAAATAGGAAGTCTCCTGAAATTAATCTAAGAGTCAATGTCATAAAACCAAAATTCTTACAGAATTTTGCTTTCTAGTCTGCCTGTCTTTCTCCCTTTGTTCTTTTTATTTCTTCTCCTGTTGACAAAAAAAAATCATCCTAAAGTTTACTTGAAAGACTAAATGTTTTAAAATGGCCAGGAAAAAGTCTTAACAACAAAGGCTAATGACAGGGGAATAGCTCTGCCAAATATATATATAACATATAATACAAATACATATATTACATATATATATGTACATACATATATATAATAAAACTAGAATAATTAAAACAGTGTGACATTACATAAAAGGAAAAAGTTGACTCAATGGAACAGAATTTTTAAATCTAGAAAAAGACCTAAGTGTTACTGTTCATTTATCATCTGATAAAGGAGATATTTCCATTAGAAAATGCTAGAGCATGAAATGTGCTGGGACTACTTTTTAGTTATTTAAAAGAGAAAAAAATATTGTAAAGCTAACACCTACCTCACTATTAACTCCAAGATGATCCCAAATGGATCACACATTTGGAATGCTTTAAAAATATATATAAGTACCAGACAAATCCATGGATTTAATATAATATTGGAATGGAAAAAAGCCTTTCCTAACATGTCACAACTGTACAATCCATAAATAAAAAGATAAATAAATTTGGTCACCTAAGTATTTGGTAAAAAATAAGTCTATACAGAAAACAGGCTTAATATACACTTAGTTTAAAGTCAAAAAGTCAAAACACAAAGAAAACTTGGAAAAATTATGTGTAGCACTATAATGTAAGGCAAATGTTCTGACTCAAAAAAAAGCTTACAAATCAAAGCCTAAGAACCAGAATGAAAAACAGGCAAAACATATGATCTACAAATGACAAAACAGTCATAAATATTCAACATTTCAATTAAAGAGATACAAACTAAAACAAATATCTTTCAATCTGGCAAAAATTAAAAACACTTAATACCAAGTGTTAGCAAAATTGTGGGCAAAAGGAGATATAAATTTATTTACTTTTTGGAAATAATGTGTCAATACCTATCAAAATGTTGAGGATACAAACCCCCTGACTCAATAACTTTATATCCAGAAATTTATTCCATAAATATGTTCATACAAGAGTGCAAATAGAGATACACCCTTACAAACACAAATTTCTTTACAGCAATATTGATAACAATAAACATCAAGAAATGTGTTATCTATTGCTGCATAACAAAATTCCTTAAAATTCAGCTGCTTAAAAACCACAGTAAACATTTCCTGTCTTGCATGGTTCCTGTGGGTCAGGAATTTGGGAAAAGTTAACAGGATGGTTCAGCTCAGGTTTTTTCATGAGGCCACAGTCAAGATATTAAATGGGGCTGCAGGCATCTGACAGCCTCACTAGAGCTGAAGGGTCTACATACAAGATAGCTCCCTGACATGGTAGGCACATTGGTGCTGGCTTTGGTGAAAGACCGGCTTCCTCTCCAGAGGAGAGTGTCCTTGCAACATGGCAGCTGCCATCCTGCACAGAATATGACCCATGATCAAAGGGGAAGCCACAATGTCTTGAACGACTCCGTCCCAGAAGTCATATTGCCATTTCCACCACATTCTATTCTTTAGAAGTGAATCTCCAAGGTGACAAAAATTAGGCTCCATCTTTTGAAAATATGAATGTCAAAGAATTTGTGGATGTATTTTTAAATCACTACAGGAAAATCTTTGGTATCTATTAATGAAGGGCTTGTTAATGGAAGTATGGAAGTATGACCATTATCTCCAAACATCTTTTTATAGCATAGCTCTTCAGTTAAAAAAATAATTAAACACACACTTTTAACATGAAAGTATGAATTATATTTATTTTCTACTTGTATACATGTACACTAATATAGTATGTTACAAAATACACAAAAAAAAATTTTTTTAATGAGATAAAAGTAAACACAGTGGAAAAGCTAATATTTTCTTCCCACAACCCAATGAATCATCTTGAGACCCCTTGAGATGAATATATATATAAGGGATCACTGAAATATATATGCACTCATTGAAAAAGGAAGTAGTTCTATAAATACAAAGAAAAGGCATCCAAATAAGAAAAGCAAAATGCCAAATTTTATGTATAAGTTGTCACATCTTTGTAAAGCATATATACATGTATGCTTACACACACACACACATAAAATTTATGTGAGACTATAAAAGAAATTATTAGGAATAGTTATCTCTAAGGAGAATTAATCAGACTGGAGATGAGAAAAAAAGGTTTTTTTATCTTTTTATTCTTTTCTACAATTTTTAATTTCATGTCTGCATGTTTTCACTTTTATAACTACTTATTGTAAATGTTTAAAGAAAATATATGCAAGTTAACATAAAAATAAAAACAAGAAAAAAGTGAGCAAAGGACATGAAAAAGTATTTCTCAGAAAAAGTGAATAAACATGTAAATATTTTTTAAATGTTTAATCTCACTTACAATAAGAGAAATGTAAATCAAAACTACACTGAGATACCACTTTTGACTTACCAGACTGGCAAATACTCTAAAGTTTGAATACACACTGTCTTGGCAGAGGGAAAAGTCACTTTCATTCCTTGCTGTTAAAATTGTAAATAGATATAACCCCTGTAGAGGGCCATTTGGCAATTATCTACTAAAATTTAAAATGCATACACCATTTAACCCAGAAATTCCACCGCTAGAAATTCATCCTACAGACATATGCAAATAACATATGTTGAAGGTTGTCTGTTGCAGTATAATTAATAATTATAATTAATAATTGCAAAAGACTGGTATTAACCTAAATGTTTATTAACAGGTGTCAAGTAAAATAATTGTGGTAAATCCATTCTATGTAGTGTGATATAGTTACTGGAATGAATAAGGATCTCTTTACATATACGTATAGAAGCTCAAAGACATATTATTAAGTAAAAAAAAAAAAACAAAGGCAGAACACTATGGATCATATGCTACCATTTGGATAAAAATGGGGATAGGAAATGACTCCACTCATTTGTGGAGTATAAAAACAAAGCAAAACAGAAGGAATAAAACAGCAGTAGACTCATAGACATAGAGAAGGGACTAGTGGTTACCGAAGGGGAAGGGTTAGGGAGGGTGGGTGGGGAGGGAGAAGGGGATTAAGAGACACTATTATCCACAATCACAATAGGTAGGTCACGGGGATGGTAGTACAGCATGGAGAATACAATTAATGACTCTAACATCTTACTCTGTGGACAGACAGTGACCGCAATGGAGCGGGTCAGGACTTGATAATATGGGTGAATGTTGAACCACTGTGTTGTATATGTGAAGCCATCATAAGATTGTGTATCAATGATACTTTAATTTAAAAAATGGGGGTAGGATATATATTCCCATTTGCTTAGGTATATATAAAATTACTAGAAGGAAAAGAAGAAAATAACCACCAGTGGGGAGCAAAACTGAATGGCTCGCAGACAGGGGAGGCAGACTTTTCACATTTACACCTTTTGATCTCTGACTCACATTAATGTATTATTCATTAAAATAAAAGTAAGATCATATAGAATAAGGATACTGGCTAACACGTGTCACTTGCCTTATCCTAGACACATGTTTTACATATTATTTTATTTAATTCACATATTTTACATGTGAGGGCAGTGAAGCCCAGGAAGACTGAGAAGGGGCCAAAGACCTCTTAGTAGTCAGGGGTGGGGCTAGAATATTATCCCAGGAGATCTGGGCCGGATGCTACACCACCTCTCACAACTAATGGGTGATTATAGCAACACCTTGTTAGAAGACACCATTGTGATTTTTCAGTCTTCCTGAACGGTCCATAATTATCAACACAGAAGTAATTTTTTTCAGTAATGTTATCTTAAGAGACTTTACAGATGATATTCAAATGGAGTAACCAGAAATGCACTAGAAGAGCAATCAGGAGACATGGATTCTAGCCCAACTCTGCCGTAACTTTAACTTCCCTTGGCCTTCCTTTCTACTTATAGAAGATGAGCTAAGGAAATATCTAAGTTTCCGCCCAAAATCCAAACCCAGCATGTGACCCCGGATGATCACAAGTATCCCAGCATTTGGGGGTCACCCTTTTCCTACAGCCAAGTCAAATGGCTTCTGTGCCCACCCCAAGTCATAACAGGGTCTAGTCTCCCCTCCTCCTCCCCCTTCCAAAGGCCATATCTCGGATGTGTTTCAGACCACAGGGGCTGTTTCACACCCACCCCTAGCCAGACCCCGAGGAAGCCACTTCTCTGCTGTAGCCATACACCCACGCACACTGCAGTCAGCTTCCTGTCCCTTACGGGTGTCACCACCAGGAGCCTAGGAGCGGACACCTCTCTTCCTTTATGCCACCACAGCACCGCGAGCACAGGAACATTTTCAAGCATTATTGAAGAATATATGACAAGATGGAAAGAACTACCAATCAATAACGAAGGAATTGCCCACTGTCTACACAGTGCTCAGATCACACTGCCACACGAGGGGCTGAGGTCGTGCCTCTTCCTAATACGGAAATAGGAGAAACTCTACTTGTTCCTCCTTTTCCAAGCCCACTACTAACACGAAAACTCTCTTATAAAAGGTCGATTTGTAGTTACAGAAGGAAGTTTTATGCCAGAGAAGTTTGGTTTTAGTCTGAGTGGGTTTCTCTCTAGGCTCCAAACAGTGGAATATCCAAGGAGGTGACCACCTAGGAGGATTCACCAGCTGTCTCATGTTTAATCACCTATCCCCTGAATATCAGAAACTCAATAAAGAAGAAGAAAACACAGAAAACAGCTCCCCTGTTTCCCCTAATTAAAACCTCATCTCTATAACAAGGGAAGGCCAAGATTTCAGGTTTCTATGTAATTGACAATCCCTTCTATCAACAGTGTGACAGAAAGCAAGAAAATGTATACACCCTTAAAACAAGGTGATAAAATATATTACTGTCTCCAGCAGGTAGAAGCAAATTGTTACTGGTGATTTTTTTATGTACCGATGTAGAAATAAATGTACTGGCCAAATCTATTACTAAATATGGCAGGGCATATTGTGTATCCTTTCCAGAATGGAAATGGTCTCAAATCTTGTGTGACAAGGGGGCAAAACAGATTCCTATGTGGCATCTTTCAGATCTTTGATGATATGAGTGGTGTCTCATATTATGTCCAGCACGCTGTAGAATTTCGCATTACCTCTCCAGATGACTGCCTAAATAATGGCAAGCAGTATAAATTCTACTACTGTCCTTTTAGAATTTCCACTCATAGCTGTTTTATCCTACTCGGGCCCACTCTTGTATGGTGGCTGGCATATGCCATGACTTTAACAGATGAAAAGATAATTGTGTCAGGAGACTAGTACTCTGTTTTTCCTACCTAAAGGATTAAAAAGTCCCTGCGTTCCTGGGCTCATCGCCTCACCCTCCAACCCCCAAATAAATATATTCTATGATATTTCCTTTGGAATTTATCGTGCTGGTTTCCAGGTTGAGTTCTATTCCTGCATCTAGTAATCTTCCAAAGGAGAACATGCTCTGTTGTTTCACACCCAGTGGATTAAAACACGGGTATGAGGTCCAGTGTCCTAGCAAAGACGGCAAGAGAAAGGTCACTGGGCGTCAGCCTGAGGAGGAGGCACTCCCTGCCTTTGCCTCAAGAGCCAGGCAAGGCGGCAGTAGGAGACAGCCCATGACTCTCCTGTCGGCTGGGGTCCTGCATGCTAGCACTGTCAACCTCTCTGGCAGCAGCGTGTACAGCTGAGGTGATCAGAATGCTTTTAGCATAACAACAGATAGAACGGTGTCCAGGCTAGAAACTCAGCTGCCCACCAGCTGTGTGATCCTGAGGGAGTCCCTACTTTCTCAATTAAAGTGGGGATAATCCTTAAATCAGGAGTCCTTTCTGAGCCCTAAATGAGTTTGTACATATAGAGGGCTTGGAACAGTGCCTGGCAAAGAACCCAATCAATGTATTAGGTACAATTACCCATCATCACCTTACTTTGGTGGCCATGACGAGACAAGCTTTCTGACTCGCCCGGACATTCTAAGGGGCCAATGCCATGAAGTCTCTTGGATTGGATGGTATGGTCCCCATACTGTGGATCTCACGTGAAACAGGCAGCAGGTCTATAGGTATAGGCAGTGTAATTGTCCACTCCACTAAGCCAGGTATGATTCAACAGCCTTCTTAGTAATTTCTCCAATTCCATTGGGGTGGTTTTCTAAACATGCGGAAATTTTGACCATTCTTCTAACTGTGGCTGCCACTGTCTCCTTGCTCCCACAACCCGGATCAGCAGGTTGTATGGACGGGGGAGGGAAAGCAACGCCACACATTCCCACTAAGTCAGCTCGTGATGTCAACTGATGTCTTCTTTCAGTGACCTCTGCCCTTCACTTGCAGAGCCCAGCTGGGCAGCAAGATCAAAGCTACTTCTCAATAAACACAGAAGAGGGTGGATGTCTGGCTGTTCCTTGTCAGTCAACCTGCATGGGGTCACTCAGTGCCAACCGCCCTCAACTTTGGGCTCCTAGGTCAAAACTATAAGACAACAGGAAATGTACCATTTGACACCCCATTATATTTACAGCTGTTTTTCATTGGTGACTTCTTTACCTCTGAATGCATTTGGAAACTCCAGGTCACCTGCAAAATGTCAGTAAAGTTATACGCAATGAAAGAAAGAACCCTGAAGAGCCCCGTTCCGGGTCAAGCAGAAAAGGGGAATAGCATAGCACTGGGCTTTAAAAAATGGTCACAGATCCCAATCACCAGTGACGAAATCGAATTGGTAATCAAAAAACTACCCAAGAACAAAACCCCTGGGCCTGATGGATTCACCTCTGAATTCTACCAGACATATAGAGAAGAAATAACACCGATTCTCCTTAAAGTTTTCCAAAAAATAGAAGAGGAGGGAATACTTCCAAACTCATTCTATGAAGCCAGCATCACTCTAATACCAAAACCGGGCAAAGACCTCACCAAAAAAGAAAATTACAGACCAATATCCCTGATGAACGTAGATGCAAAAATACTCAACAAAATATTAGCAAACCGAATTCAAAAATACATCAAGAGGATCATACACCATGATCAAGTGGGATTCATCCCAGGGATGCAAGGATGGTACAACATTCGAAAATCCATCAACATCATCCACCACATCAACAAAAAGAAGAACAAAAACCACATGATCATCTCCATAGATGCTGAAAAAGCATTTGACAAAATTCAGCATCCATTCTGATTAAAACTCTCAACAAAATGGGTATAGACGGCAAGTACCTCAACATCATAAAGGCTATATATGACAAACCCACAGCTAACATCATACTTAACGGCGAGAAGCTGAAAGCTTTTCATCTAAGATCGGGAACAAGACAGGGATGCCCACTCTCTCCACTGTTATTCAACATAGTACTGGAGGTCCTAGCCACAGCAATCAGACAAAACAAAGACATACAAGGCATCCAGATTGGTAAAGAAGAAGTCAAATTGTCACTATTTGCAGATGACATGATACTGTACATAAAAAACCCTAAAGATTCCATTCCAAAACTACTAGAACTAATATCTGAATTCAGCAAAGTTGCAGGATACAAAATTAACACACAGAAATCTGTTGCTTTCCTATACACTAATGATGAACTAACAGAAAGAGAAATCAGAAAAACAATTCCATTCACAATTGCATCAAAAAGAATAAAATACCTAGGAATAAACCTAACGAAGGAAGTGAAAGACCTGTACTCTGAAAACTACAAGACACTCCTAAGAGAAATTAAAGAGGACACTAACAAATGGAAATGCATCCCATGCTCTTGGCTAGGAAGAATAAATATTGTCAAAATGGCTATACTACCTAAAGCAATCTACAGATTCAATGCAATCCCTATCAAACTACCAACAGCTTTCTTCAATGAACTGGAACAAATAATTCTAAAATTCATATGGAACCACAAAAGACCCGAATAGCCAAAGCAATCCTGAGAAGGAGGAATAAAACAGGGGGAATTACACTCCCTGACTTCAAGCTCTACTACAAAGCCACAGTAATCAAGACAATTTGGTATTGGCACAAAAACAGACCCACAGACCAGTGGAACAGAATAGAAAATCCAAACATTAACCCAAACATATACAGTCAATTAATATTTGATAAAAGTGCCTTGGATATACAATGGGGAGATGACAGCCTCTTCAGCAGCTGGTGTTGGAAAAACTGGACAGCTACATGTAAGAGAATGAAACTGGACTACTGTCTAGCCCCATACACAAAGGTAAACTCAAGGTGGATCAAAGACCTGAATGTAAGTCATGAAACCATAAAACTCTTAGAAAAAAACATAGGCAAAAATCTCTTGGACATAAACATGAGCAACTTCTTCATGAACATATCTCCCCGGGCAAGGGAAACAAAAGCAAAAATGAACAAGTGGGACTATATCAAGCTGAAAAGCTTCTGTACAGCAAAGGACACCATCAGTAGAACAAAAAGACATCCTACAGTATGGGAGAATATATTCATAAAAAACGTATCTGATAAAGGGTTGACATCCAAAATATATAAAGAACTCATGCACCTTAACAAACAGAAAGCAAATAATCCAATTAAGAAATGGGCAGAGGACATGAATAGACACTTCTCCAAAGAAGAAATTCAGATGGCCAACAGGCACATGAAAAGATGCTCCACATCGCTAATCATCAGAGAAATGCAGATTAAAACCACAATGAGATATCACCTCACACCAGTGAGGATGGCCAACATCCAAAACACAAACAACAACAAATGTTGGCGAGGATGTGGAGAAAAGGGAACCCTCCTACACTGCTGGTGGGACTGCAAATTAGTTCAACCATTGTGGAAAGCAGTATGGAGGTTCCTCAAAAAACTCAAAATAGAAATACCATTTGACCCAGGAATTCCACTCCTAGGAATTTACCCTAAGAATGCAGCAGCCCAATTTGAAAAGGACAGATGCACCCCTATGTTTATTGCAGCACTATTTACAATAGCCAAGAAATGGAAGCAACCTAAGTGTCCATCAGTAGATGAATGGATAAAGAAGAGTGGTACATATACACAATGGAATATTATTCAGCCATAAGAAGAAAACAAATCCTACCATTTGCAACAACATGGATGGAGCTAGAGGGTATTATGCTCAGTGAAATAAGCCAAGCCGAAAAAGACAAGTATCAAATGATTTCACTCATATGTGGAGTATAAGAACAAAGAAAAAAACTGAAGGAACAAAACAGCAGCAGACTCACAGAACCCAAGAACGGACTAATAGTTACCAAAGGGAAAGGGACTGGGGAAAATGGGCGGGAAGGGAGGGATAAGAGGGAAAAAGGGGCATTACGATTAGCAGATGTAATGTTGGGGGGGCACGGGGAGGGCAGTGCAACTCAGAGAGGACAAGTAGTGATTCTATAGCATCTCACTACGCTGATGGACAGTGACTGTAATGGGGTTGGTGGGGGGGACCTGATGAAGGGGTAGTTTAATAATCGTAATATTGCACATGTAATTATAAATTAATGATAATAAAATAAATTATATTTTAAAAAAATGGTCACAGATCAAATTAAACCAAAAGCAAGTTGTCTTGACTCAGAACTTCCCAGAAAGAGTAAATAAAAAATAAAATTGACTCAATTCATTTTGGCAGCCAACTGATAGATTCTGGTTTATTTTCCTCCTGTCCTACAAAACAATGTTTTTAAAAAAGAAAAAAAATAGATTGAAGAACGGGGCAAATTAATTCTGGGTCAATTTTTAAATAAATTCTCTGCTTTGTCCGAAAGGAGGGCCGTGTTCACAACAGGCATAAGAAAACTAGGATAAACCCTGGGTGACTGAAAAGGTAATCGATTGTCAATTTACAGCCAGCCACTGTAAACTGAGTAACAGCCAGCAAGACTGTGTGAAAAGCAAGACTACTTAGAATGCAAACACCCGCTCCCCCAGTGGGGACTGACCAAGGACAGATGATTGGCGTTGCTCCTGACGTGCTCCTGATTTATTCTGTCCCACACATGGTAATAAGGTTGTGATCAAGGGTGCTTCCAGACCTAGGGTTTAAAATACACCCCAGCACCCACAATATAAAAAGGAGTTATTAAACATTATTTTAGAAAATACTATGTCTTATGCCTTGGATTTGGGGTTTATACATTTATCATATCCTACACAAGATATACTGACAACTCTCATGTCTACAGATAATTAAAAGAGATTATACATGTCTTATATGGATAGCATAATTATCACTTTAACCTTATGAAATACAATTGGCAGCCTACACATTACCATTTTATCTAGCCATTTAACTATAGATAATGATCCTGTATGAATCAAGCCCACAACCTCGAGATTTTTCTACCCCGTGTTCCTTTGGACCCTTGCAAAAATAATATAGAATGCCTGCAGTGTAAAATTAGGCCTAAACTTAATTATCTTGCAGCCTATTTCCTGAGTTTAATTAACTTTTCTGAGTGGTTTCTACTGCAGTGAGGACTAGGCCCATTTTGTATTATTTAGTGTCATAATTTCTCTTCTCTCTCGGTTCCAAGGACACCACAAGCTCCCTCCAGTCCTAATTGCCATTGCAAATGCAGAGATATGAGAAGTGAAAAACAGCCATAACCAAAATTAAGAATGTGCTGCTGTGCATACTAATATAGGGATGGAAATCTAGGAGTGTGCTCTCTATAATCCCTTCTAGCCTCTAAATGAACTGACTTTAAATATTTAATTATCTTGTTAAGTAAATTCAGATTATAGATTCAAATCCTCATTACAGATCATTGGGCTGCTTCAGAGGGGAAATAAATTGAGGCCAGGCCAACAGCCTTTTAGAACCGAGACTATGACACACAGATTATAGTTTGAGCTATTCTCTTTCTGCACGCTTTTGTACGCTGCCTCTCTGGACCCTGGGAAGACTGGATGTGCAAGATATTCTGCCTCTAGGTGTCTGAACCATTCCCCCATGATTAGCAGAGTGAAGGTGGCCTTTGGAGCTCAACACGCTGCTATCCATCCAGGCTGTTCCCGCATTAGCTCCGTAGCACCTGGCAGGTTACTAAGTGTCTCCTATTCTGGACAGTCTTGCTGTTGGATACAGGTAAACCTAAATGCCCCACCAGGGGGTTGATGATTGGATGAGATAACCAGTGAGCTTCCTGCCTTCCCCCTTCCTCCCAGTAACACATTTTTGGGGAAAAAAAAAAACAGTTTCCCTCCAGGGAAGTTGTGGGTTGACCATGCCCCTCTGTCTTGTGAATGGCTGAGAGAAGCTGTGAATAGGAAAAAGGACTTCTTACCCCTGTTGAGACAGGTAAGAATTTGAAAAAAAAATAAAAAACTAGAGGAAAGGATGGGAAAATAAACAGAAAAAGCAGTAGAAGGAAGAAGAAAGGGAAAGAGAATACAAAACAACCCAGATATTCTGATGTAACATGCCAAGACAGAGGGCTACTGCATCTAGAACAGTCCGTGACAAAGACCAAGGAGAATCCAGAAAGAACGGGAGGGCTGGTAGATCGCCTTCTAGCCTCCAGGTCACTCCTCCAGAGTTATGGGTGATTGTGCAGCTGCTCTGCCCAGAGTCTGTCTTCAGACCACGGGGCTGGGGCCATGGAAGGTTGGTATTGGGAGAGGCTGTAAACCTTTCTGATGCCCCCAGGTACTTTGTGCCCACTTGCCTCTCCACTCATTCACTCATCCTTGCTGCTGGTCCAGTTGCATGGCTGAAATCTTCCTTGTTCCAAGCACATTTTGCACCCTCAGTTCTGTAATGGGGAAGAATGTCACCACGGGCCTGGCTCAGAGGGACCCCAGACCTGGCTACAGTTGGTCGCTCTTTGGTCCTCAGCTAGCCACGGGGAATTTCTCTCCCACACCAACATCCATCTTCCAACTGTCCAGGACTGTCCTCCCCCTGTAGGTAGAAGGGGGATAAGACGAGGCAGGCTTAAGAATGCTCTGGGCCATGGAAAGTGGCATCTCCTCTCAAGGAAAATGGGACACAGACTGATGTCACTAGTGGTGGGCAAGCACTGGCCACATGAGACCCACACATGAGAGCAAAGACAAGGACCATCACTGTAGGTCTTTGGTGCAGGTGACGTGCAAGCCACCACTCTGGCTAACACCAGTGATAACAGCTGATACCTGCAATGTCCCTCCCTGATCTCTCAAGGGTCGTTGCACAGGCTTTAAAGCACTAGCACCTCTGGAAGCAGTCTGTCCCCTGGGCTAAGTGTCCCACACCTGAGGATGTCGGGCGGAAGTGGGCAAGGATGGGTGCTGAGGTTTTTGGCTAGGGCTGTTCTCCTCACAGCATCTCACAGACCAGGAAGACTTCTCCTCCTCACATTCATCTTCTTGCTGTTTGCATTCAGAATTTTCAAATCTACCTTGTCCAGGGAAACAATAATCAAGAATGAGTCCACTGTGAATTCCATTCTTCAAAAACAAAACACTCCTGGGTAACAGGGGGCCGACATTTTTCTCACATGTATGTACATCACAGGCCCTCACAGTGCGTGTACTAGTCCCTGTTACATTAAAATTAAGACACTTAGCCTGGAGATCATGCTGAGGCACAGAGAACCTTGTACCTGAAGCCGTCCCAGCTGCGTCCCTTTCGCCGGCCTCCCATACACCACTGCCCGGGCCTTAAATCATCCCGCACACCCTGCTCTTGTACCTGCCGACATCATCCGCTGTCTAAATGCAGCCGGCAGCTGTTTATTTACAATTAGATCGGCCAGCTGGAAAGCAAACAGTCTATGTTACCGAATCAATCAATGTTACAGGGAGTGGAAAAAATCAGGTACAGCCTGAAATGGAGGACAGGAACATTACATTATACAGCAGCTGTCCTTGCCCGATGCCACTACATGTTCTCAGCACCAAGAATTAATATTACAGTCTACGATCAGCTGTCTTCTAGTAGCAGATTTGACATCTAAGAAATACAGCCTACCAGAGGGAAAGATTTGGGCCTTGGAATCCCCTCACCTTCTTCTGACAACATGAACCATACTGTCTTCGGGGTGGAGGCGGTCTCATTCATGAAATCAAGAGACCTTACACTCTGTTTATCAGGTTGATTCCTTCTTTTCATCGAGTAGCAATGAGAGCTGAATCACACACTGGGCTTTCAAAATAAGATCATATCACCATGGACGTTGTTTGGGGGCACTCTCTCTGGAAATCTCCAGTGATAATGAGTAAATCCTCCTCATCACAAAGTGACCCCTTGCAAATAATCCTCCGACTTTTATTGACTTATATATTCACCGATGTTCATGACCTTGATTTGAGTTTGGCTGTCAATTTACCAAGCCTAAGTTAAAACACATTAGTCCTCAAAATCAGTAAAGCAAAAGAGGGTAAGGATTTAGTAGGATGACCACAATAAAAGTATATAACAGTATGTACAGTTGGGCCTAAAAACAAGTCCTCACATTGGTGAGGCTCTTTCCCTATCTGCAGGATTTTTGTTTGGATTTTGTTCAGTTTCTTTTCTTGGTAGTGATTGATGGGAGTCATGATGGGCAAGGAGGGGCTGCTAATTATAAAACTGGAGGATCGCTAAACATGGGATACTAGTACACAACCCGATGTTTAACCCACAAAAATTCCTTGAGGATGTATTCACATTGGTCAGTGTCCCCCCAAAACTCACTGCAGGTTGGTTGTGTGGCATTTCAAGTAAACTCTGTAGGTGTCCTTCTCTTGCCCTGGTGTGCTGTGAATTTGAAGGTTTTCCCTGTCTGTGTGCTGGTTCCTAACAGGAAACTTGAATGTACTTGGTGTAAATGCAGAGACATCTGCTATAGCCACTAACAGCTTTTTGGAAATGTCCAGCTCAGGCTGCTGCAGACGCCCTCTGCCCTCATCAGGAAATATGCTGGCAGTCCAGAGAAGTACAATCAAACTTGGAGAGTTGAAGGAATCAGAAAAACACGGTGAAGGCCAGTGGCAGAATAAATAAAACCCTGTCAGACAAGTAGTGGGACTGGCCACTAGTACATCCACAGCCTTCCTCAAGAGCTTCCCAAGTCCTATGTCCAGCTTTTGCTTAAAATTGCAGGCCCAGAATCCACGCTTTTCATCTAACTATCTCGACCCCCAGGGTAGGCATCTACTTTTATACCATCTGGTCCATTTAATGCTCCCAAGTAGCCTTCTAAACACTGGGCTTCCCAGAGTGCACAGAAAAGACCATGGTTTAAGACAGTAAGCACTCTTACAGTTAAGCTGCTGATGTATGCAGGGAAACTCCTAGAAGGGTCAGATTGAAGGGAAAGGAATCAGAAGGCCGGACCACTCTGGCATGAGGGGATAAGCTCCCAAACCAAAGTGAGATCAATAAAAATCGAGGGAATGGTCCCACGGGAGGGGAGATTATCAACACAGAGTGCAAAGTGGGGGGTGGCCATTCGCCTCCCTGTTCTTGAGACCAGATATGAACACTGAGGTTTGAGATGAAGCCTTTTCCTCTCTCGCAGCAGCTCATCAGGTACACATTCTTTCTGACCTACTCAGAGTCCCTGGGTTACCATGGTTACCTTCATTCTTTTTCTCTTTGTTTTTGTTGTTGTTTTGGCTCTTGTTCCTGGAAGAACCCACTTATTTCTCTCCCACCGTATATATTCATTTCCACCCCTCATGACATCCAGGTAACAGCATCATAGAGATTTGGATTATTTGGTTGAATGCAACAGAAACGGGTCCTGGTTAATTTAAACAAAGAAAAAAGAAGTTAAATTTTCTGAAGGAAATGGGGCAACACATCACTGGAAGGGCAGATTTCAGGAAAGATGAAACCAGGGTAATGCTGGGAAAGCAAGGGACCACCACTACAGAATCACCGAAAGGATAGGTCAGATCCAGCTATTTGGGGTCTTACGCCATTCTTCCCAAGGTGCTGAGATGCCCCGTGGAGCCCGCGTGGAGCGGGGGAGGGGAAGGGCCCCAATGCCCGCACCAAAGGACGGCAGCCTGGACGCGGGGCAGGCGTCCCCAAGGACGGCCCCCACCTCCGCACATCCATGGACCCGCACCGACGACCTGTGTGTCCTTGTTCAGGCAGCAAGGGCCTGAGGCGCAGAGAAACCACAAACCAGGCTCAGCCCTTAAAAGCACCAGTCCACCCAGCTGTTCATTTCATGGTGAAACACAGCCTTCTCCCCACCTGCAGTCGGTGTGTCTGACCCTTTCCTTTAAAGTCTCCTGATCAGTACTCGGTGACTTCGGTATCAAACATTCACACCGAACATTCCCTGGCTTTAATTCCCCACTCTCGTCCATTAAGCAATTCTGATTAACTCTGTTTATCATAAAGAAAAAAGCATGACGAGAGTACGGGTTGTAAGAAAACAAAAGTCATCTTCAACCTCAGCAATGCTACCCAACAGTACTTCCCACATGATGAAAATCTTCTTATCCAGGTTTTCCGATGACTGCATGCGACTATTGAGAACTTGAAATGTGACTCGTGAGACTAAGAATCTGAATTGTATTTAATTTCAATTAATTTAAATATAAATCTAAGTCGCCAAGTGTGGGTAGCAATTGCCATATTGGACAGTACGAAATAGATACATAATTTCCAAGAAATTCCTTGTTCTATTTATTTGGAATCTGAATGGCCTTTATATCTGTCTTACCAATGAGTTTCAGCCCCGGGCAAGTTTGCTATGGATTCAGTGTGACCAAAGAAATTGACAGCAAGACGTTCTTGGGGTGAAAGGGTTATACCCAACTATTTCCACGGTGGCAGGTCAGTCACTAAAATCCTGTTCACTCAGAGCGAGTCTGCATGCGGCAAGCCGGTCTCTGCCTCTGAGCCCCTCTGTCCGCACAGCTGTCCTCTGGGCCTCTCTGCATGCATAGCCATCCCGCACAGCTCTCCTCTGGGCCTCTGTCCTCGTCATTGCCACCACTCCAGCCTCTGCTCTCCTGCAGCCTTGCAGCTGTGCCCCCATGTCACACCCAGAGCACTGGGCAGAGCTCTTCATATAGAGTCAACAGCAATGTATTGCCCACAGGTGTGCAGTGAGCTAGTCAACCAGGGCCAGGTGAGAATCCTGGACACAGGAGCTCTCATTTTATCCACAATATCCTACTAACCCTCATGTATGCCATGAATGTGGGATGTTAAAAGCTAAATTAAGTATTTTTTCTGGGAAAGGGCAAAGCAACTCTGTATCCATTGTACAAATGTGGCAAGTGAGGCATCCTGTGCTAAATGACTTGCATCAGGTCGCCCCAAATCTTCACCACCCGCAGGTAAATCCACAAAACTGCAGAAGTCCCGATCTCTCACTCTAGGTACCCCTTGGCAAATGACCTTGACCAAGCCTGGCTTTCTCTCGCTTCTTGAAAAGAAAGGGTCTAACTAGATGCTTTCAGGTCCCCTTTCCAACACTAAAAGCCTCAATTTTTATTTTCCTCCCACTAAAATCTAGAAGCTATAGGACAGAGCTTGCAAATATGAATGCCTACAGGGTCCCGGCTGATAAATGAGTGAAACGTAACCAGCAGAACCTGGGGCAAACTGAACACATGCCCCAGCCTATCACACAACTGGGAATGTGAGCCCATCATCCAGAGATTCTGATTTTCAAAGAGACTTCAGAAATCTTTTTGTTGTTGTTGAGTCTCAAGCAATTTTTAAGAAAATCTCTGTGAGCTAAGCAAATCTCATTTCCATGGGCAGAGTATTTCCATGGACAGGGTGTTTCCATCAGAAACATCACAGCTAAAAATCTGGAGCTCTCAGACTCAGTCCCTTTAAGGGGCCTCCTCCCTCCCCGCCTTCAGAATTTTCTGACCTCATCCACACACCCATATTTTCCTCAGGTTACATTTCAATGTCCAAGTTCTCCTCTGGGCTCTAAAGACGATTTGCATTAAAATGCTGATCATTAGATCATGCCATGAACTTCTATGATTGTGAAAATGGCGTTTTTCTAATAACTGGAACAGAGAGAAAAGTTATCGTAATTCACCAATGACAACTGACAGATATCTCTCACTTATCATCTGTGAGGCCAAGAAGGGAATTCAAGCATAATGGGAATTCAAGGTTTCGGTGATTCATTAAAATCTGTGTTTTCTGGGAAATACGTTCAACTTGTTCTCAGATAAAATCACAAATAATCACTGCTTGGAAAATCCTAAGCTTTCTCTGAAGCCATACTTGTCAACTCCACAAATCTTGCTGCAGTATAAGAACATAAACACCAGGTGGCAGTATTAAATCATTAAAGACACTCAGAACTTGAAATTGGAGGGTTTCTAAAAATTGTCTTGGTATGATTCAAATTCATCTACATGCCTTCTAGACCTCTTTCTAGCTAATTAATTTCTTTAGAAATTACTTTCAATTATTATCATTTGAAATCTACTATCAGAGTAATTTCATTCAATAGGAAATAGACCCTAAATTTGTGAGATGTTCAGTTACCAATACCTTTGGAGTTAAATGGTTCAAAGTGGCATAAGGAGAATTTTTTAAATAATTTTTTAAGTAGTGTCTTTACTTATTTCTAATCTATGTGTTATAGGATCTTAGGAGTGATGAATGCTACTACCTTTTGTAAGAAATCCTGAATGGTTAGGATTCATGTTCAGGAATCCCAGAAGTATTATACAGTAGCTAAGGAAACAACCTAGATAAAAGCAAAGAAATCCTTTTAAAATCCAGGAATTGCACCTCCATGTACTCTGGAGAGAAACCCAAATTCGAGTCTCAACTGTAATGCATAAAAAACTGGTCCCTACCAATTAAAGACTGAAGTCTCTTCTCCCAACCCCCACTGTCACCCACTCATCCTCAGTTTTGTTCTTAGTCTGCTGTCGGAGACTGACAACTCCTCACAATTCAAAACAAAACATGTCTTCTTTATCACACACAAAAAAATTCGTGTGTGTGAGTGCAGAAAGACACTTGACAGGCATCCGTTATGCCATTTTTTACCTAAGAAATAACAGTAATTGCTTATTATCATCAAACATCCAGAAAGTCTTCTCATTTTCGGTTCTCTTATAAACATCCTCAATTCTTTAAAAGGCAGAACAATTTTGCGTGCCTTTTACGCTTCCCAGCCCCTCCGCTCTACGCAATTACATCTGGTGCAAGTCTGCCACCTGGACTTGGGAGTCTGCTGTTGGGCGGAGCCAGGCCAGTGAGCAGCTCTGACCCCAGTGGTTCACCCGCAAAGAAAGCCCTCTCAAAATGAGTACAAACCTGCCTTTTCCAGGAGGCACAAAAGCAAATTCCTGACCATGTCAGCACAGCCATTTTTATCTCTGGTTCCAGTAACTATGAGTTCAAAAATAGCAAAGTCAATTCTCAGAGTACCCTGATACAAGCTTAGCGATATTTTCATGGTAAAAAAAAAAAAAGAATGCATCTCTCTTTCTTTGACTCTTTTACTCTCTTTGTATTTAATAGGAAGTTAATATATTGAATCATTCTACCTTAGGAACACCTGCCAGCTCTACAAGACCTACAGAACACTTAAAGGAGTTTATGGACTCTCTCCACAGAAAAACAAGTTCAAGTGAGCCGAAGCAAAGAGGACACGTTTAGAGGACTTGGGATCAGGGACCCATGCTTGGCCCCAAGATGAAGAACAGCTGGCACTTCTGACCTCTGCTGCCTGTGAGAGCTGTGCACGTAGGAGATATGCCAGAACACGGGATGCCGAGCAGGACGTTGACTGACGATCTCTCTCCTCAACTTAAATCTCCACCTCCCAGCAGGTTTGTTTCTTGCTTGCTTGTCATTTTATTCTGCATTGTTTTGCTTTCCACAAAAGGCCTGTAGGGATCTGCAGGGTCTGAGAGCAGAAAATCCTATCTAGGAAAGCAAGAAGGAGAGCCAGGGCACGGTGCCAGATTTTGTTGGTGGGTTAATCAAGTGGGCCACACATTCTGCAGGGCAACTTGGCAATCTACCAAGAGACTTAAGATTCTGTACATGCCTTAACCTGGCAACCCGACTTCTAGAAATTTATCCTAAGGAAAAAACAATTATGATTGTACAGGTGATGTAGCGAAAAGGGTAGTCATGACAGTATTGTTTATAATTTAAAAATTAGAATTAAACTGTCTGACAATGATGGAAATGTTAAACCAACTTGGGTAAATCCTTTAAACAAAATAATATTCAACCATTTATATGGGTATGATAGATGGTAATGATAATTTGAAGTATGTTTGATATATTAATGAGAGAAGCAGATTCTAAAATAGTCTATGCCGTGTGATTCTATTTTGATAATCTCTACTTTGAGGACATATCCTGGAGTGATAGGTACAACATGACTAATAGAGATGCCTCTGGATTATAGAATTATGGCTATTTTTATGTTTTGTCCCATTTTTCCTTTGATTTTTTTTATCTGTATTTTTCCACATACATATATATTGCTTATATAATAAAGAAAAATGAGTAAGTATGTTCCAAACATAAGTACAGTCTGAAGATCCTTGCTCTTTAAGGTCAGTGCCCAAAAGAGACAGGCAACTTGGAAAGCAAGAGAGGTAGTCACCTATCAAGCATGAGTATCAACAAGGAGATTGAAAGCAAGGCAATATCTTCCCATCACAGCCAGGTTTCAAGGAAGAGGCCAACCCAGGGAAGGAAAAATCCCATGGGCCACAGGTCATCTTAGCAACCAGAAATGCTGCAGGTAAACAGGTGAGGTGGTATTGACACCCACCCGAATCTCTTGTTTTCTTGTCCTACTGATGTGATTCTTGATATATAAACTCTCCTTAAATTAAGCTGACAATGAAATAAATCCAGGTGTCTAGAGCTTTACAAAAAGTGACTCCCAAAGTCTTAGCCTAGAGAAAAGAAAATATTTATTTTTTGAATGCACATCCCTGCCCTTATCCAGAGAAAACCGCCACATATGTGAAGGAGAAAACTGAGCCCTTTCCGGTAAAGATGATTAATAGCTGATGATCCAGCTTTTCTGCCAATGGTGCTTCTTAAAAAGGGACTTCGTTTCACATAAGAACATTTGAACTTGTTCCTTTGTAAGTCTGAGCACTTTTAACTGAGCACATTTTATCATTTCAGAATAGGCCCCTTAGATCTGTGGGCCTCAGTCCATCTTCTCCTACAATCTGTTTCTAGTCTAGTCTAGACTTTTTTTCTACAATGGGCTAACGTGCTCTAAGTCTCCATCTCTAAAGCACAAAACTCTTCAGGGACAATCTACAAACCCACCAATGACACATTTTTTTCAAAAAAATTACGAATTCCTCATCTGCATGACTTAAAGACTATCCTTTGTGACAATATTACCGGGGACCAAAAACTCAGTGTCAAAGTTATGGATACAGCAATTTGACTTACATTTTGAGCTCCCATTTGGCTGAAGTGGTAAAAACTCAATATGCATTAACTTGGAATTCCTATCTTTTCATTGGCTGATTGTATCTAAGTTTGGGGGAATTTATATAAAGCCAAGGCCCTGAGAAGTTGTAGGGAAACTGGAAGTTCCATGGCCAGGATCCTCACCTGATCCTAACCTAGTCGCCACTGTGTCCCTGCAATGATGTAATACTTAGCCTACTGCACAGCCGCGTGCTTGCATACACGTTGGCAGTAAGCCATTATTGCCTGTGTTGCTCTAAAAAGAGCTCTGCCCCATGCTAAGAGCAGAGGAGGACAAGAGATTAAGAGAGCAGAGGCTGGGAGCAGAGACAGAGCCGGGCACAGAGGCAGCACCTGGGGCAGAGGCAGAGACAGAGATGGGCTTGCTACTTGCCGACTGCCGGGGGCTGGCGTGATTCCAACACTCGACCTTCCACTGTGAGAATAAAGCTTGGCATGTGACCCTTTTTACCCCCAACATTCCATTGTCATTACTTGGTCTCACCAAGTCCAGATTGAACTTGCCTGCAGCTGAAACCCCCTTCGACCCTGAGCTATGAGGTGTGCTCCAAGGTTCCCATGTCATCATCCATGAAGGTATCCCCCAGGCTTTACCAGCTGCCCCAAGGACACAGAGGATCCACACAACTATGGGCTGAACACACCACCTGGAAACCCTAACCAAGTGAGTCCAAGTTTGTGGAAGTTCACCAGCATTGTACCAGTGGTTATTTTCTCTAACCAGACATCAGGCGGTCTATCCAAGTCTGATGAATTCAATAAGTGAGAGAATCTCTACCCTAGATGGAAAAAAATAATTCCCTAGACTATACAACTAGTATCTACCATTTTCTTTACCCAAGTATTTTTCCTAGTTCTTTTTGTACCAAAAAGCTAGCTATAACTCATCTTTATTCGACTGTCTTAAATTTTCCAATTTTTTTACATTTTAATGATTCTAAATGACACCCTCTGGAGTATAATTAAGTTGGGCTTAAACAGGTACTTCTCTGGCTTTAAGTCATACCAGTACGTATGCCATCTTCCCAAACAGATGTATCATCCCAAGGTTAACACTATGTTCTTTGTAGGACATCTTGTGCCTCTTTCACCCATCAATCCATGCTGTGGTAGGTGGTCAATAAATGCAGATCATCTTGCATTTCCATTGTGATGATAGCAGCACGGTCAAAAGTGTGGGTTCTAAACTATGTGTGCTAGATTTGAATACCAGCTGCCACTTAGTAACAGGGTAATCTGGAGCAAATTCCTTGTGTTCTTCATGCCGTAGTTTCCTCTTCCATACAATGGGGTAATTATAATACCTGTCACACAGAGCTGTTCAAAGGATTAAATGACAACATCGAGCACACAGAAAACCATGTGGCACACAGAGAGGCCATTTTTAAGAGTTCCACGAAATCAGGGCATGAATCAGACTGTCCTAAAGTGAATTGTGTTCTCACACTACTCTACAGGAGTGCTACATACTTGCATAGTTTTCTTAGTTTTCGTGGTGGAAGGATGTTGCGCTTGTTTGTACAAAGACCGGAATCAGATGACTAGTGGCTAGACCAGCAGAATTCTATAGAAACAAAATTTAATCACGAAAATGTAAACAGCTGCAATTAATCAAAATTGTAATTATTAGACTCAAATTCCATATGAGTACATCAAACAAACCTCTATTTCTATAGGTAAATAAAACTTTATCATATGAAATCTTACCACCAACACCCACTCTCACTAGCAGGCAATGTTCACATATACCAAGAATAAACATAAAAAGACTCATATTAAGGAAAGTCAAATACTTGTGCATGCCCTTGTCTAACAGCACGCCTCCAGAGGGCAAGCCTCGTGTGTAGGATACATGGAGGGCACCAAGAATGGGAGGGGTGCTTACCCTTTTGACAAAGACCCTAAGCAATTACAATCTTCAAGATATATTCCTTTGATATTCTGAATACTGACTCAGGTTTGCCAGATACAATGTTGTGGGTTTTTTCTTCTGACACCTCCTAGGAAAAAGTCACAAATCAGAGCCAAGCCAATGCTCCTTAGCCAGGTAACTATGTGTGTGTTGATTTAAAATCCTTCCAAAGATAACCCTCTCTGCTGTGAAGAGGCCTTCTTGGCCCCGGGCCTGTCATTCATCATCCTCAGCTTTTGCTGAAAAAAGAAGTTAGCTGTTCACCTTTCTCGAAAGATCAAATCCACTGTGTTCCAGACAAATTGCTTCCTTCTCAGAGCTTTAAAAGAATATTTACTTCTAAGTCCTAATGAAGATACATTACTCCAAAAGCCACAAAACAGAGGTCCCAGATATAGCTTTTGACTGAATCCCAACAAAGGTCAGGTAGGGTGTAAGCTTAAGGTGCTCCTGGGGCCTTGAATCAATCCCTTAAAGCACTTCTCTAGGCTCCCTGCAGTCTGTGCTAACCAGCAGCCTTGGAGGGTCAAGGAAGGGCCATCCATTGGAAATGACTTGCATCTCCCACACAGCAACAGAGCAATGAGACGATTTTATTTTCTTAAAAGAGGATAATTCTATACTCCCTCCGTATAATGTGTTCAGAGGGAAAGAGCAACATGGCAGCAGAAAATGCTTTCCACAAAAGCTGTAATAACCATTTTCTTTCCTTGAGCCTTTGGAAGGCAAGTTGCTAAGAGGGTGCTACCAGACGGGGAGCTACTGAGAGAGACAGCAAGGCCCAGAAGAGCTCAAACCTCCTTCACTAAACTAAGAGCAAAGACACTGCTTGAAGGACAGACACCAGCGACCTCTTTTCTCCCAGACCCTCAAAGTGGTGTGCATGCCACCCAGAAGTCTCCAGCACCTTTACGGAAAAGCGAAGCGCAGATGAGGTAGGGAGACGCTGAGTAATTTTCGAAAGACTGCTTAGCAAGAGAGTGGCAGATACGGAAAACCATTTTCCTGTTTCTGATAGCTACCTTTCATTTTCTCCAACTCGAGAACTGATCGTGAGCCCCCAAATAGTAGTAGACACAGGAACACAAACTTTTCTTTTTAAGGAAACCAGCTGAAAGTATAATGTGGGAAAGCAAAATACAATCTCAAACAGGCATATTTATATCTCTAAGATATTCCAGACAACAGTCATCTTTTCTGATTCTGGGAAGCATATTCAGGTGCAGTGGGTTTACTGGAAGAGTAAGGACAGCCAAATGGAACTGTCTTTCTACCCTGCTTCAACCAGAAAAGCTCTAAGCTTATCTGCTTAAAGGGGTCCATGATTTTTAAGGTTGTTTTATTTTTTTTTTAACAATCTAACCCTATTCCTTTAAAAATGATGGTACAGAAGCAAAGAGAAGTTAAATAATCAAGGAGAAGTACTGCTCAAAGAATGAGTGGTGGAAATCAATATGTAAAGCACACAAACAAAGCCTGGGTCTAAAGAAGACAAGAAGGTGAATTTGGGTCATTCTTAGACCCAGGAGAATGGGCACTGTCAAGAGGTGATTCCTCTTAAGTGCCTGAACCAAACCCAAGATGGACTTTGTTGATTGACTCAACATTGTTCCCTCTGCCTTTGAACTTCATTTTCTTGTGACAGTGAAACAACCAACGGCAGAGCATGACTACTGATCTCTTTCATCACGAATATGTTAACCCTTTGGCAAATTACCTTGGTGATTCTTTTTCTTTTCTTGTCTTTCAATTCCAAAAACCTCCTCCTTTCCTTGGCTACTTCTTCAAACCCCAACCCATCTATATGGTTTTGTTCTGAGTTAGTGACACCAATCTGGTCCCACACAATTGCATGTACATTTAAACTGTATTATCCAAAAGCACCAGTTCAGTCTTGCACCTGTGGCCAATTTTCTTTTGCAAAAAATCTCAGAAAAGAATACTTAAATAATATAAGAGATAACAGAAGATTGTTAGTTCCCTTCATTTATTGGTAACAGTGGGACCAGATGATACAAGGAATCCTGCAGCTGGAAGGGTCCTCAGGGGACTATTCAAACCACCACCACCACCTTCATAGAGCAACATCTTTAGACTCGAACAAAAGAAACAATTTGAAAAGCATCCAGAGATAAACTTTAACACACACTGTAAATAAAAGTGTTCCCCGGCCTTCACTTCTCAGTTTTATACTCCCAATTCTACATTCTGTTTTCTTATTTTTATTGTCTATTTCTATCTGTTGTCTTTGGCCCCTCTCTATACTCTTCTTGGTTCTGCATATCCCCCTTCATCTTGAAATGCCAGTCTACCCACTAGGTCTCAATAAGGGTCTGAATATGAAAAAGAACATTTTTCTAAGCTCCTACATGCTACATTCTTAACTGGGTATTTGAGCTGCTTTTTCCCAAATGACCCAAAAGCCTACCAGCAAGTAAGTATTATTGTCAACATTTCGGTGTGCTATAATATATTATCTCAGCCTTTGTTCTATGTAGAGGGATGGATGGATGGATGGATGGATGGATGGGTAGATGAGAAGATAGCAGATAAATAGATTCAGTTTTACTGCTTATGTTTTGTAAACATTTTTATTCAAGAATCTCTTTTGGACATGTTTCTGTATCATTAAAATAGAGGAACATTGTTTTCATGCTTTTATAGTACTCTATCACGTGCATGCAATAACTTATTTAAACCCAAGATGGATTCTACCTTCCAAGATGCTACCTCCTTAGTCTAATTCAGAGCGTTGATTATTCCAGCTGCCCCTAACTGACCTCCTCGTCTGCTTTCCCCTCTGTGACCCGTGCCCCACACCATCGCCGACCCGACCGCCCTAGAATACAGGGAGGAGCCCACTGTGCCCCTTGTAATGATGCTGCTACTACTCTTGGGGGGAAATCCACACTCCCTCCCGGGACATGCAAGACCCTCCCAAAACCTGGCTGTGACCTAGGTCCCCTGCTCCATTCCCAGCTCCCCAGCTCCCCCAGCCTTCCCACCGTTTCCTGATCACTCAGTGGAAATTCAAGCCTCAGTGTTTCCCTTACTACCTTAATGTCCTTCCCCACCTGGCCCACCTGGAAAATTCTCATTCCTCCTCTGTAGCCTTCCACACCCCCAGAAGAGTCGGCTGCTTGCTTTTCTCAGTGTGCACAGCCATCTAGATCTCTACACAATGTGTTATGATTTTTCATGTACATGTTTATCTCATCACAATTCTGGCTTTATCCCTAATGTTTAGTTCAGCAACTGCTCCTCGGTAAGTGTTTGTTGAGGTGGATTCAATCCCTCAACTGGTGCACCAAGCCTACAACAAAATGGGAAAGACATTAAATTCACCTTACATTTTGGGTCCGAAGGATAAACTGCATCTCCACCCACCCGAAATGTGTCCCAGATACAACTGCAGCAATTGAAATTGCTAATCTATTTTTCCTTTTCCAGCTTCCAGCTTGAATGTAATACCCCAGAAATGCAGGGGATGAAGTCTTAAGGACAGTATTATCACAGTATGATATTCCTTCAATTCTTCATACTCGTACGAGGGAACGATGAATTCAGGGATTATGTCCAACATTCTGTTACAGTTTAAAACCTAGAAGAGCACCAACCGTGAGAGCAGTCAATGCCATTACGGAAAACAGTAAAAGTCTGCCGACAACATACGACTAGCATTTAAATGTGAATTTTGGAAAATGCGAAGTATTTCATTAGTTTTACCAGTCTATATGATTTCCTTCTTCCTTCCAAGAAAGAACAAACAACTTTCGGCTGAACAGAACCAATCAAGAAATACCAAATGACATGGTCTTTGATGTATTTTCCAGAATGAAAAAAGAGAGAGAGGAGCTATCTAGATAACACTGGCTTCAGTGGTATCAACATTTGTGTAGGTTTCCGTTTCCTCTTAGGGTTTCTTGACTTAGTGAAGCATGACTATTCTTTTTGCAATAAAATACAGTTCTACAGAAGTGCAAGACTGATCGTGGTGTGTTTTGCTTTGCTTAGTACTGTTTTCGTTCTGTTTTCATTGCCACTGATTTATCGGCTGTTTGACCACCTAAGTGTGGTTGACATGGAGACCGAAACCCAATAAAACAAAAATCAACACTGCAATAAAGAAGGGCTGAAAAAATAAATAAATGTTGCCAACTTAACAAACCACTGGAGATAGGCAATCTCAGATCTCCCTTTATTGTCCCACTTCTTAAAGAACTGTAACAAAGAAGTAGAAGAGTGCACAAATCCTAAATGCACCCAAAAATTTTCAAAAGATTTTCCCTAAGCAAGTCCGCCAATGTAAGCAGTACCTTGATGATAAGCAGCACCCCAAAAGCCACACTGTCACCATCCCCCAGCCTCCCTAAGTAGCCCCGACCCAGTGAACCATAGTTTTTTAGCTTTGCCTGTTTTTGAGGTATACATAAATGGACTCCTACAGCATGTACACTGTGTCTGGTTACCTTTGCTCCAAATGTAGTGATAAGATTCATATTCGTGTTCCCAAGTAGCAACTTTGTTCACTGCTGTTTTATATAGAATTCCTTATTTGTTGTTGTTTTATTTTGTTTCGGGACCTCCTAAACTAACAAGCGATCTGAGGAAAACATGTGGAGACACATCCGTGTTAACCAATAAGAAGTCAAAAGAGGAAACAGTGAATAAGATGACCTTTTCAAACAGTCTGGAGTCAACTGGTAAGAAGCAGCTGCTTGAGGAGAGAAATGGAATAGAAAAAAAGGGCTCCAGGAGATAAGGCAGAAAAATGGTCTTGGAGAGACATGCCCAGAACTGAGTAAGGGGTCTTGGTTCAACAGAAAATAAAATTTGGCCTTCTGATGAGGTTTTGATTGGGGCTGTCTTTGCTCACGTCTCTTCAGTGGTATCTTCCTTTTTCTGCCTATGCAGCTCTGCCTTCAGATCCCAAAGGTTGTGAGGGCGGCAGTGCGTTAAGATCAGCACGTGCCAACCCTTGTCGTGTATCAAATGGTACATGACCAAACAATTCCTCACATGTAAAGGCATTTGCCTTCTGTCTCTGCCTGTTTTCTCCAGTGCTCCATTCTAGTACCATAGTTCAGCACAGACTTTCAAAAGCTCTCTTCGTAAGTTTTTGATATTTCCACCATTAGGGTGAACTACTGCTTTATGAAAGGGTGTTAAGTTCCTGAACTATTGTTAATAGCTAGTTCTAATATTCAAGATACTGAAATTTTTCCTAGTGCTTCACAAAACTCCCTGCATTTAAAACAAATCACATTTATTCTTTCACGAGGATGTTTATAAGAGCAATTCTCAAAATGGTCCTATAAATATTGATGCCATATTCGAAAAATAAAAATATTCTTTTCTTTCCCCTTTAAAAGATGCACACAAGCAAAAAAACTTTTCACTAGTTTGAAAAAACAATTCATTTGAAGTTCATTTACTATAGTTTTGAAAAGCTGATCATTTGATACCAGTGAATTTGGAAAATATTTATTCTGAGAATGCAAGCTTTCCCCTACCATCCTTCTACTTACAGAAGGTTAACAAAACCCATCACAAGTTTAAAATAGTTATGAGGAATAAGAATAGGGGTTTTGGAAGATTTGCCAGGGTATTAGTAAGAGAGTAGCAGTGATTTGTCAGCTCATGAGTTGTTTGAATTCTAGTTTTAAGACCAAATCCAATATAAGAAGATACACAGAGTTCATTTCCTTAGCCACTAACATATACTATAGTAAATTGAAAGTGGTCATAAACTATTTTAGTTCCTTCTATCATCCATTTCCCCCCCTGTGAGTCACCTTGTGACTGCTTTGGCCAATAGCAAGAGGCAGAAGTGATGTTGTGTGACTGAGCTCAGGCTTCAAGAGGCCCCTTGCACTTTGCTCTCTCTCATGGAGCCTCTGCCTCATGGGCCAGCGCTCGCACCAGCCCGCTGGAGAAGGACATCCTGTGAAGCAAAGACAGTCTCTGCCCAAGTCCCTAACTGGGAAGGTTCATTTTATCTTACCTTTCATAACCTGGCATAAGGAGGCCTTTACTGAAATAGGAGAGACAGGAGCATGTACCCACTGTCCCCCTTTCTCTCTGATCAATGGTTGCTACAGAGGCATTAACATCCCCGTGTTTCCAAGCTTAGCATATACCATGGTCTAGAAAGTCCCTCACAGTGTCTGCAGCACCAGAGGAAACCCTAGGGCATTAGTGGAGCACTTGAAGGAGGACAGTGTCTCCTTCGAACGAGTGGAAACCTATACAGAACTGCCCAGCAGCCAGAGCTGAAATCCAAGGGCAGCCAAGGACCCGTGAATGCACGTGCCAGCTGCAGGTGCCGCTCTGTCTTCAGTCTGAAGATCTGAAGATCCATTTCCTTGGGCAACCTCAGGGAGCCTTATAAACAACATCTCCTGGGAAATGTCAGGAATTCCTGAGGTGGTTATGCAAACCCTGGATCTCCATGAATTACCAGAGAGTCTCTTTTGATACTGTTGTGCCCAAGTCGCGAGTCCCCGAGAGACCACCAAGGAGCCGATTCCGATGCAAACACAAAAGGGTCATTTATTTCAAGCTCGAGCTCGGACCCACAACCTTCACCGACACAGCAGGTCAGGAATGTGAGCCCCGAGCCCAGGGCAGACAAAGCTTTTATGTATTACAAGGTGCAGGAAGAAAGGAACTTGTACCTGGCCTCTGCTGATTGGATGATTTAAAGTAAGGGTGGCTTGTACATTCTTTATTGGTTGAGTCTGGCTGGTGCTAAGCGGCCAGCTGATGTAACATGTAAGGTATGTTATCTTTAAGGGACAGGAGCGTCTGGACCTTGAGGTCGTTGCTAGGGAACTATCTGGGGTGAGAGTCACTGGAACAATGGGTGGTTTTTCCAGTAACTGGAACAAAGTTTTCTTAGAACTAGGTCGGGGTTGAGGCCTCCTTCTTAAGATGGCCTTTTTAAAATGGAGTTTCTCTTCCTCTCACAATACAACATTATCTCAATTTTTTAAACTCATCTGTGGCCCGGGTGCCCTCTCTAGGACCAGCATACTACAAGACAGTCAGGCACATCTCCAGAGCCACCTATGTGTGATTATTTTTTAAAAGAATAAACAACCAAAACTCCATAACCCCAAGTGATCAAAATTCTAAGCAGGATCACCTGAGAAACCTGTTTTTAAAATGCTGATGGCCAAGCCCTATATCAAACCTGTAGAATCAAAATTTATACAAGTGGGATATTTGGACAAACTCACTGAGTGATTCTGAGACATACCAGCAAAGTTTGAGAATCACCATTTTAAAAAATGGTCTCTAAAATTTTAGAGTATTCATTAACCACTAGGTGGTGCCAGGATTTCAAAGATGGAACTTTCCAGTACAGCAGCCGTTTCCCTTTGAGTATACAGTATTTCATCCCCTCTTCTCTCTCCTCCACACTGCCACAGCTTTTAGAGAAGGGGTATGCCACACCAAAATAAATATTTCACTCAGCATTAGTGAAGCACTTTCTCCTTGAATTCATTTTGGTGATAATGAACTGTCTTGCTCTGAGGGGGCTCTTTAGAAAGGCTGTGTTCAGCATTCCCCTCTCCCTTAGCATCTTCCTTTCTGAGTGCAATGGTTGGAAGAAGGTAATCCACCTCGAGTCGTGGCCTCATCAGCAGTGAGTGAGTGGATAAGAAATCACGTGACAACTCCCTGAAAGCCGTACTCAACCATTTGCGGCTTTGATCCCCACCCTTTCTCAAACCAATGACTTCAAAAATATATCAGAATCATTGGTTTATTCTTCCTAACTCTCACTGCCTCAGCAAAAAGGTATTTTTCAACAACTTCTTTAAGAGTTTAGTCCTTTCCTCTTTCTCAGAGTTTTTGCACAATAAAAAACCCTGTGCAGGTGATAATCTCATCTCAAACTTTTTCTGAAGAGTACATTTGTTTGTAGCCTTACCTGTGGTTAATTCTTTTTATATGTGCAGGGAACAGAAATGGCTACAAAGCTCAGCAAGACGAACAAGATGTGTCTTTCATTAATCCTACAAATATCTATTGAACAACTCTCTGTACCAGGCACTCTAATACATACTTGCCTAGAGATACAGGGTTAAAGAAAATAAACAAGATAGAAGGTCTCATGGACTTGTACTCTAGTTGAGAGAAACTTGGGTGGGTGGAGGAGAAACTAACAAAATGAGAGAGTGACAACACGTAAAAAATAAAGCACAGAGTGATGTGATAGTGTCTACACAAGGTGTGATTATTTTTGATAGAGTGGTCAGGGAAGGGAACTCTGAGGAGGTGACATTTGAGTCAAGAATGAATGGTGACAAGAAGAGCTGGGGGGCCAGCTATCTAGGCAGAGGTTGGCAAGTGCAAAGGTCTGGGGGCAGGAGCAAGCCTGGTATATTGCGGGTGAGGAAGAAAGCCAGTGTAGGTATGCATCAGCCACATGAGGTTGGAGACATGAGCAAAGACCTGAGCAGGACCCTATTTGCCGTGTAGATCTTTTTTAATGAAATGGGAAATCACCAAAAAAATTTTAAGGAGGAAAGTAATATGGTCTAAATTTTTCATTTTTATTATATAAGATAATCTTTGCCTGTGACTATAGAGGAGACACAAGTGGAAGCAGAGAGAACAATTGGAACAGTGCTGTAATAGTCTACATAGCAGATGATGGTAGCTTGCAGAGGGAAAGGAGTGGAAGTGGAGAGAGGTGGCCAAATATGTAGAAAGTAGAGCCAGTAAGACTTGTGGATGGACTGCGTGAGAGGAATGAGCGGATGAGAGAAATCAATGCCTGAACTGCTTTATCATCAGCCAGGTGGATGGGGTGGCCATTTCCAAGGACAATGGTAAAATGGACAAGGAAAGCTTACAGGAGAGCTGTGAGTTTAAAATTATGGTTTGGCCACACTTACTTTGAAGTGTTTACTTAATCTGGGAAAAGTCAGGGGGGAACTATAAGATTTAATAGTCATCAGCACAGAAATAGTATTTAAAGCCACAGGGCTGGAGAATATCACCCAGTGTATAGGAGAGTATCAAGGACTGAGCCCATTGACTCTACATCATTGCGGTACTGTTACTCTCTCAATAAGGCTGTAGTGGTTATCAAAAAAGTGGTGTGGGTATGATCAATATTGGTAAGGTCAGAATAATAATACTCCAGATGGTCATTGCAAGGAATAAATGAATACATAAAAATATCGAAGACCGTGCCTGACACAGAGTAGACAACAAAAAAAATTTTTCTTCCTTCCTTCCTTAGTAAAAGTGGACTCTGGAGTATCTCTCGATAGAACTAAAACCTATTAGCTCAGATGGTTTACGGCCAAAGGAGGTCTTGACCAATCTCCCCCTTTCCAAAATGAGATTCTTCCTATAGGGTGTTGACCTACGGGGATCTGTATCTGGGATCTCTGTGAAGCCTAAGTTGATAAAGTTGAACAGATTTCTTGAGTGTAGACCTTCAAGGTCTCTGTATGTAGCATTTCTCAACTTTCACATAGGGTAGAGAAATTGTCCCCAGACCACAGGTTATGAAAGCATGGACTTCCTTCCAGCCCACATTTTAGGGTTAAGGAAACTGAGGACAAGAGGGATAAAGTGGCCTAGCGTGGAGCTCATTATTATAGAATACACCATCCTATGATACCGCTCATTGTTACTAAAGTCACCCCCCCTTTCTCCCCAGCCTTCCCTTCTGAGTAGCCTATTCTGCTCTTTTCCTAAAATCTGAGTTTAGGAGATGTTTACACTAGGCTTTCAGGTCAACAAGATGCCTACAGAAAGCCTCGAGTTCCTTAATTTGTCTGAAACAGCACCCATGTGGCTTATGAGGAGTTGCCTAACTAAGAATGACTGTGTTCCATATCCAACACATAGAGTGAGAGGTGGATTTTTTTTTAAAGTACAAGTTAGATAAACTAACTGTTGCTGTATTTATAGCTTTGTTTCCAATCACACATGTGACTTTCGATCCAGCCACGCCATGTAAAAGCTCTGAACTTTCATTTATCTGGCTGTTAATAATAAGAGCAGTAAACTGAGGGTTAATATTTGCTAAAGCTTTGGTCCATAACTCCAAGTTTCTAAATCAGCAGAAAGTATCTTTACCAATGATCAAAAGAACCTTGGACTAACTTTCTTAAAAGCCATAGCTTCTGGGATTTTCCTACTTTCTTTCCTGAACTGTAAGGTTAAGCCTTGGAGCAAGAGAACAGAGCTTTGTGGAAAGATCTTCCCACCACCGTTTTCCAGACGAGAAAACTGGAATCCACCGACTCTAACCCCTCAGCATGTGTGAGGGTTCTAGCAATCAGGCGTGAAGCAGCACTAGAAGCCGGCCCCACTGATGCAAAAACCTGGGTGCAATCCAAAGACAGGTAAGAAGAGGGTTTCCATGACAACCCCGAGCACAGTGAAGTGGGGGGTCCTGCTGTCAGCTTGGCGGGCAGGCTAGGAAGCGGAGGCTGGGGAGGAGGGCAATGTGGGGATAGTGGCAACAGTCTATGGGTCCACCAAATAGGACTTTGAGATCTTTAACAGATGTCATCTAGCCTACCTCAAAGCTAGTTTTCCTACTATTTTCTAATGATAAGCCTCTGCAGCGATTAGGCTATTATCTCAGAAAGATTCCACTGCACTCCCTCAGTTCCCATATTCACTTACTGAAACTGAAGATGCTCTCAAAGTTACATTCATTTAGCTCAAGCAGTTGACAACAGTTAAATGTAATTGACTCTGAGAGGAGCTATTATCATCTTACCCTATTAGTAATATGAATATAGGATCTAAAGCAGTGAGCTATTGGTGCATAACAAACCATCTCAAAAAATAAAGGTTAAAACAACTCTTATTATTTTTCATGAATCTATAAGTAGTTCTACTGACCTAGACCAATTAGATTCTGGCTGGGCTCAGCCACGTGTTATGTGTCTGTGGTCAGGGGCAGGTCATTTGGGAGCTGAGTGGTCTGCGCAGCCGAATGACTCTGCACTGCTCCATGTGGCCTCACCAAGAAGCAGAAAGGAGGCAGAAACAAGCAAGGCTCCTGGAGGTTAGTCTCAGAACTGTCACATCACCACTCATGCCACATTGTACAGGCCAAAGGAAGTCAGAAGGGCAGCCCAAGACAGAGGATAGGAACTACAAAATTATGGGCAAAGATGTGGATACATAGGGGCCATTAATTTAACTTAGGTCAGCAATGCCTTCAGTGTAACACAGGAGACAAGGGCAAATTTTGATCAAAAGAGTAGGAAAGGGAGGATAGATAATAAAGGTTAATCACATTCTTAATCATCTCATGCTTGGAAATCTCTTGTTCCATGATCTAATCTTGAACTCAAGCAAATGGTATGCTCTTCCTTCTTATTTGCACAATCTTCCTCTTGGTATTTACTACCTGTGCAAGTAAATCACCTCCCCACATACCTGTTGCTCTGCACTGGTCTTAGATTAAAACTAATTAAATCTTTAAAATACTGAACTGCCTTAGTTCAGCCAAAGAGATTTTTTTGTCATTTTAATGTAAAAAAAAACTTGAATGTCATTTTATTATTCTCCTACCTAATGAGCTGTTGAAGTGTTTGCATTACTGACACGATAGAACAGCTAAAAAGAGGGAAGAATAAAGAAGACCAGCTTCCCTGTGAACCCACCTTCTAGCACGACAGGTTTATCATCAGTAAATATGGACTGAGCCCCAGGAGATGAATACAGTACAAAACATATTCTAAAATATAATATACATGTTCCGATTATAGAAAGCACAGATGAGACATGGGTGGCAAGATACTGGTAATATCATCTAACAGTGAATTATCAAAGTTGTTGTGCTGCGTATGTTTAATTTAAATAATGTGTAGTCATGAGCTCATAGGAGTAAACTGAACACCATTTAGGGGAATTAAGGTGAAATGACTGTGTTACGTGTCTGTATATGTCTGAGATAGTATACTCACTATCTTCTAAAGTGAGGAAAGACACCAGGACTGAGGAAGATGTAGGTTATCATGAGTAAGGGGTCAGTAAAAGTGACCGCACACCAGCATCAAGATATGATGAAGCTCTGGAGGCAAGAGGGTAATACCACCTTAGGAGTCACATCGGAAGTCTCTGTGGTCATTTGCCGATGCGGGTTTCAGGTGTGGCTGCCACTCTGAGCAGACTCTGAGAGAGAAACCTTCCAGTACAGCCTTTGAGAGAACGAGCAGGCCACTTGGCTGAAAGGGCTGTCACCGGCCAGAGTAGGGATAAACTCAAAGTTCCTTCCTGGTACTCCCCAGAGTTTCTTGAAGATCAGCTGGTCCCCAGAAGATGTGGAGAAGACAGAAGGCCCTTCCAGCCAAGAGGAGCCTCCAGGAGACCTTCCAAGCCCAGCTCATGCCCTGGAAGAGTGTCCTCGTGGGGAGGGAAGTGAAGCCAGCATACCCAGGCCTGGAACTGTAAGTGACAGGTAACAGACCTGGGGAAAACAGCTGAGAGGGCAGAGTTGCCTCTGCATAAAAGGGTTTTCTTGGTATCTCAAGGACAGAAGGTCTCCACATCGAGGAGATCATTGGTTGCCCACTAGGGGCCTTTTCGTTGTTTATTATGAAGGGCTTCAGTAAAATCGAAGGAGACCACATGCTTTACTGTGCTCAGGAAACTCCAACACAAGCATATGTCGCTTGCAGGTCCACTGCACAGAAGAACTGGCGGAGTTTGAGGTTTTTCATGTTATTCAAGCTGAAGAGCGAGAACTCAAGCAGAAGGAGACAATGAGCAATGCTAGGAAAGGCTTGAAACTATGGGTGCAATCTAGGACTCAGTTTGTGCAGAACTCAGTATTTCCCAATTAGGGGGAAAGGAGTATAGCATACTTGCCCTGTCACTCTTGCTGTATGGGCTCTGTAGGCTTTGGTTTTAAGTTCCTTTTAATCTAGAAAGGTAAGTTTGGTTTTAGGTTAGATTTCTTTGACTTCCGTGTAAGCAGGCACGATGGGTTAGGCTTTGCATTTTGCTGTTGCTTTGTTTTCTAGTTTAAGTTGTGTAACGCTACTAGAAGAATACCAAGTATGTGTAGAGCATATTTAACTCTTTCTTAATTCCTCTAGAATTTCAACTTGCTTTAAAATTCCTCAAAGAATCCTATCTTAAAAAGAAAGAGAATTATATGATAAGGTTATTAGGCTCAGCGCAGATCTGGGGCAATAAAGAGGATGCCTCCAGAAAGCCATCTGAAGGCATCCCCATGGGCACATGTGCACACTGTGGAGGCAACCAGTGCCTGAGAGGCATGATGGGAACAGAAAACATAATGTCAAATCCAAGCGGACTGAACAGACTAGGAAATACGCGCCATATTTTCCTTTCAGGAGACTGTGTGTAATAGTGGAAAGACACAGGGCTTAGGAATTCTAGAGACCTGCATTTGAATCCCAGAGCTGCTTACCTCAACGGGTAGACTTGGAAAAGAGACAATTTCTCTCAAGTTTGGTTTTCTTGTTTCCAAAGTGGTGAGAAATACACCCATTTCCTAGCCCTATTAGGAGGATTAAATACATTTCTGTATGTAAAGTACCAGGCATATAGAAATCACACAATAATCAAATTCCCTTTGGCTCTTGATCCTCCCTCCCTAAGAATTTTATACGAAACACTGGGAACACAGTTCCTTGGAGAAACAGCCTATCTATGCAGTCCCGTGATGGCCCAGCCCAACCGCCAAACGCCAACTCACTCTCGAGTTTTTACAGGTGCACAGGGCAGACGTAAAATTCGAACTCTGGTTTCAAACCAGAAATCTCCAAATGAACTCTGACTTGTCTGGGCTAAATGCTCCCTGTGGTTATGGAGAAGACGGTAAGCATCTGTACCTTTCTGAGTCTCACCTTTGTCATTCACAAGCTGTGAGGCATAGGATGAGTTCACTAAACTCTCGAGCCTCAGCCTTTTCCTCTGCAAAACAAGGATAGCTTCTGTGCAGAATCTCTTCTACCTCTGCACGCAAGCATCTTAAACACTGCCATCATCACCACCAGTGTGGTGACCTTTAAAAACCTCTGCCAATTTTTTACCTTGTTGGGTTGTCTCTTGCATTTTTTGATAACTAGTAGAGAATATTTTTCATTTACTAGCCATGTGCATTTCTTCTTCCACAAATTGCACGCTATGACTTCACATCTTAAAAGATCCTATGAGCTAAACTCCCAAGACTAAATTATCATAGACAACACCCTCTCAGTCACCTGCTCTGAATGTGGCCCAGCCTCACTGCTCTTCCCTGTTTTGAAAAATCGCAGGATGGACACTAATTTCTGGAAAGATGCAATTAATGAGAGCACAGAAACATATTAGCATGTGCTCTTTCTCTTCGCCTGTCTTTCCGAGATTATAGACAATGTGCTTCTAAATCCCTGAAGATTTTGTAGGGAATCGTCATTCCTAGTGTTCCTTGTCTCAAACAGTTGAAATAACCACCAAAAAAAAAATGTGATTTCAAGATTACAAAGAAGGACAAAGGGAAAACACCGAAAATCCTAGCTCTGGATTTATGTAGACAAGCATAAAAAAGAAAACAAACACATGTCCTGTAAAAGAAAAGTGATGATCAAATTCACCAATTATGCTTAAGTATCTAAGTATGTTATTAGAAACAGTCAGAAATAAGCCCTAACACTTACAGTTAGTTTGTTTTCAACCAATGGGACAAGGCAAGCCAAGGGGAAAAGAATAGTCTTTTCAACAATAGCACCAGGAAAATGACAAAAGAGTGAAGTGTCAGGACAACAGGCAAAAGAATGAAGCTGGACCTTACCTCCCAACACACACAGAAACTAACTCAAGAGTGCATCAAAGACCTCACCACACTTACATAAGTGCTAAAACTATGAAACTCTTAAGAGAAAACATAAGAGTAAATCTTCATGACCTTGAATAAGGCAACAATTTCTTTTGTACACAAGTGATAAAAGACAAGATTGGCAAACTGGACACTATCAAAATTTTAAACTTTTGTACTTCAAAAGGCACCATCACAAAAATAAAAAGACAACCTAACGATGGGAGAAAATATTTGCAAATTAAAAATCTGATAGGAAACTTATAACCGGAATAGATAAAGAACACAACTCAGTAATAAAAAGGCAAACAACCCAATTTGAAATTGGACAAACGATTTGAATAAGTTTGTCTCCAAAACAGATACATAAACAGCCAATAATCATAGAAAAGATGCTCCACATCATTAGTCATTAGGAAAATACAAATAACAAACATAAAGAGATACCATTTCAACTTCCGGGAAGATGGCGGTGTGAGCAGAAATCTCCTCCCAACACTATATTTATCTACGAAAACACAGCAAATACATCTATTCCTAAAAGAGAGACGAGAATACACAGGAAAGCGCACAGCGTGCAGCTACACCCGAGAGGACTCGGCACCCCAAGAGGCGGTCTTAAAGAGCCCAGCTGACATACATGGCAACTATCAGTGACCAATTATACAGCCATGAAAAGACAGAGGAATATGGTTCAGACGAAAATCAACCAGACAACCCCAGAGAGGGAGTCTGAAGGGATGGAAATGCACAGCCTCCTGAAAAAGAATTCAGAATAAAAGTCATAACCATGCTGATGGACCTACAGAGAAATGTGCAAGAGCTGAGGGAGGAAGTGAGGGAACTGAGGAAAGACAACACAGAAATCAGACAAGCGATCGACGGGCTTAACAGCAGAATGGATGAGATGCAAGAGACTGTTAATGGAATAGAAAACAGAGAACAGGAGTACAGAGCAGTTGAGGCAGAGAGAGATAAAAGGATTTCTAGGAATGAAAGAATATTAAGAGAACTGTGTGACCAATCCAAACGGAACAATATTCGCATTATAGGAGTATCTGAGGAAGAAGAGAGAGAAAAAGGGATAGAAAGTGTCTTTGAAGAAATAATTGCTGAAAACTTTCCTCGCTGGGGAAGGAAGTAGTCTCGCAGTCCACCGAAGCTCATAGATCTCCCAACACAAGGGACCCAAGGAAGACAACACCAAAACACATAATAATTAAGATGGCAAAGATCAAAGATAAAGACAGGGTATTAAAGGCAGCTAGAGAGAGAAAAAAGATCACCTACAAAGGAAAACCTATCAGACTATCATCAGACTTCTCAACAGAAACCTTACAGGCCAGAAGAGAATGGCATGATATAATTAACGTAATGAAACAGAAGGGCCTCGAACCAAGAATATTGTATCCAGCACGATTATCATTTAAATATGATGGAGGGATTAAACAATTTCCAGATAAACGAAAGTTAAGAGAATTTGCGTCTCATAAACCACCACTACAGGATATCTTAAATGGACTGCTCTAGATCGAAGCACACCTAAGGCTAAAAAGATGTCACCAGAGAAAAAAAAAAATCATAGCAAAGAAAGCAGACCATCCAAATACCAACTAAAGGCAAAGAATAAAACACCTATTATAGAAAGAATGGAGGAGGAGGAATAAGAAGGGAGAGAAAGAAAGAAACATCAGACTGTGTTTACAATAACTTAACAAGAAAGTTAAGTTAGATTGTTAGATAGTAAAGAAGCAACCCTTGAACCCTTGGTAACCACGAATCTAAAGCCAGCAATGGCAATAAGTACATATCTATCAATAATCACCCTAAATGTAAATGGACTGAATGCACCAATCAAAAGACACAGAGTAACAGAATGGATAAAAAGCAAGACCCATCTATATGCTGCCTACAAGAAACTCACCTCAAATCCAAAGATATACACAGACTAAAAGAGAAGGGATGGAAAAAGATATTTCATGCAAACAACAAAGAGAAAAAAGCAGGTGTTGCAGTACTTGTATCAGACAAAATAGACTTCAAAACGAAGAAAGTAGCAAAAGATAAAGAAGGACATTACATAATGATAAAGGGGTCAGTCCAACAAGAAGATATAACCATTATAAATATATATGCACCCAACACAGGAGCGCCAGCATATGTGAGATAAATACTAACAGAATTAAAGGAGGAAATAGACAGCAATGCATTCATCTTAGGAGACTTCAACACACCACTCACTCCAGAGGACAGATCAACCAGACAGAAAATAAGTAAAGACACAGAGGCACTGAACACACACTAGAACAGATGGACCTAACAGACATCTACAGAACTCTACACCCAAAAGCAACAGGATACACATTCTTCTCAAGTGCACATGGAACATTTTCCAGAATAGACCACATACTAGGCCACAAAAAGAACCTCAGTAATTTCAAAAATATTGAAATCCTACCAACCAACTTCTCAGATCACCAAGGTATAAAACTAGAAATAAATTTTAGAAAGAAATCAAAAAGGCTCACAAATACATGGAGACTTAACAACACTCTCCTAATTAATCAATGGGTTAACGACCAAATCAAAACAGAAATCAAAGAATATATGGAGACTAATGACAACAACAACACAAAGCCACAACTTCTGTGGGACGCAGCAAAGGCAGTTCTAAGAGGAAAGTATATTGCAATCCAGGCCTATTTAAAGAAGGAAGAACATTCCCAAATGAATAGTCTAAAGACACAATTACTGAAATTGGAAAAAGAAGAACAAATGAGGCCCAAAGTCACCAGAAGGAGGGACATAATAAAGATTAGAGAAGAAATAAATAAAATTGAGAAGAATAAAACAATAGAAAAAATCAATGAAACCAAGAGCTGGTTCTTTGAAAAAATAAACAAAATAGATAAACCCCTAGCCAGACTCATTAAGAGAAAAAGAGAATCTACACACATAAACACAATCAGAAATGAGAAAGGAAAAATCACGACGGACCCCACAGAAATACAAAGAATCATAAGAGAATATTATGAGAATCTATATGCTAACAAGCTGGAAAACATAGAAGAAATGGACAACTTCTTAGAAAAATACAACCTTCCAAGACTGACCAAGCAAGAAACAGAAAAACTAAACAGACCAATCACCAGTGACGAAATTGAATTGGTAATCAAAAAACTACCCAAGAACAAAACCCCTGGGCCTGATGGATTCACCTCTGAATTCTACCAGACATATAGAGAAGAAATAACACCGATTCTCCTTAAAGTTTTCCAAAAAATAGAAGAGGAGGGAATACTTCCAAACTCATTCTATGAAGCCAGCATCACTCTAATACCAAAACCGGGCAAAGACCTCACCAAAAAAGAAAATTACAGACCAATATCCCTGATGAACGTAGATGCAAAAATACTCAACAAAATATTAGCAAACCGAATTCAAAAATACATCAAGAGGATCATACACCATGATCAAGTGGGATTCATCCCAGGGATGCAAGGATGGTACAACATTCGAAAATCCATCAACATCATCCACCACATCAACAAAAAGAAGAACAAAAACCACATGATCATCTCCATAGATGCTGAAAAAGCATTTGACAAAATTCAGCATCCATTCCTGATTAAAACTCTCAACAAAATGGGTATAGACGGCAAGTACCTCAACATCATAAAGGCTATATATGACAAACCCACAGCTAACATCATACTTAACGGCGAGACGCTGAAAGCTTTTCATCTAAGATCGGGAACAAGACAAGGATGCCCACTCTCTCCACTGTTATTCAACATAGTACTGGAGGTCCTAGCCACAGCAATCAGACAAAACAAAGACATACAAGGCATCCAGATTGGTAAAGAAGAAGTCAAATTGTCACTATTTGCAGATGACATGATACTGTACATAAAAAACCCTAAAGATTCCATTCCAAAACTACTAGAACTAATATCTGAATTCAGCAAAGTTGCAGGATACAAAATTAACACACAGAAATCTGTTGCTTTCCTATACACTAATGATGAACTAACAGAAAGAGAAATCAGAAAAACAATTCCATTCACAATTGCATCAAAAAGAATAAAATACCTAGGAATAAACCTAACGAAGGAAGTGAAAGACCTGTACTCTGAAAACTACAAGACACTCCTAAGAGAAATTAAAGAGGACACTAACAAATGGAAATGCATCCCATGCTCTTGGCTAGGAAGAATAAATATTGTCAAAATGGCTATACTACCTAAAGCAATCTACAGATTCAATGCAATCCCTATCAAACTACCAACAGCTTTCTTCAATGAACTGGAACAAATAATTCTAAAATTCATATGGAACCACAAAAGACCCCGAATAGCCAAAGCAATCCTGAGAAGGAGGAATCAAACAGGGGGAATTACACTCCCTGACTTCAAGCTCTACTACAAAGCCACAGTAATCAAGACAATTTGGTATTGGCACAAAAACAGACCCACAGACCAGTGGAACAGAATAGAAAATCCAAACATTAACCCAAACATATACAGTCAATTAATATTTGATAAAAGTGCCTTGGATATACAATGGGGAGATGACAGCCTCTTCAGCAGCTGGTGCTGGAAAAACTGGACAGCTACATGTAAGAGAATGAAACTGGACTACTGTCTAGCCCCATACACAAAGGTAAACTCAAGGTGGATCAAAGACTTGAATGTAAGACATGAAACCATAAAACTCTTAGAAAAAAACATAGGCAAAAATCTCTTGGACATAAACATGAGCAACTTCTTCATGAACATATCTCCCCGGGCAAGGGAAACAAAAGCAAAAATGAACAAGTGGGACTATATCAAGCTGAAAAGCTTCTGTACAGCAAAGGACACCATCAGTAGAACAAAAAGACATCCTACAGTATGGGAGAATATATTCATAAAAAACGTATCTGATAAAGGGTTGACATCCAAAATATATAAAGAACTCATGCACCTTAACAAACAGAAAGCAAATAATCCAATTAAGAAATGGGCAGAGGACATGAATAGACACTTCTCTAAAGAAGAAATTCAGATGGCCAACAGGCACATGAAAAGATGCTCCACATCGCTAATCATCAGAGAAATGCAGATTAAAACCACAATGAGATATCACCTCACACCAGTGAGGATGGCCAACATCCAAAACACAAACAACAACAAATGTTGGCGAGGATGTGGAGAAAAGGGAACCCTCCTACACTGCTGGTGGGACTGCAAATTAGTTCAACCATTGTGGAAAGCAGTATGGAGGTTCCTCAAAAAACTCAAAATAGAAATACCATTTGACCCAGGAATTCCACTCCTAGGAATTTACCCTAAGAATGCAGCAGCCCAGTTTGAAAAAGACAGATGCACCCCTATGTTTATTGCAGCACTATTTACAATAGCCAAGAAATGGAAGCAACCTAAGTGTCCATCAGTAGATGAATGGATAAAGAAGATGTGGTACATATACACAATGGAATATTATTCAGCCATAAGAAGAAAACAAATCCTACCATTTGCAACAACATGGATGGAGCTAGAGGGTATTATGCTCAGTGAAATAAGCCAAGCCGAAAAAGACAAGTATCAAATGATTTCACTCATATGTGGAGTATAAGAACAAAGAAAAAAACTGAAGGAACAAAACAGCAGCAGACTCACAGAACCCAAGAACGGACTAATAGTTACCAAAGGGAAAGGGACTGGGGAAAATGGGCGGAAAGGGAGGGATAAGAGGGAAAAAGGGGCATTACGATTAGCAAATGTAATGTTGGGGGGCACGGGGAGGGCAGTACAGCTCAGAGAAGACAAGTAGTGATTCTATAGCATCTCACTACGCTGATGGACAGTGACTGTAATGGGGTTGGTGGGGGGGACCTGATGAAGGGGTAGTTTAATAATCGTAATATTGCACATGTAATTGTAAATTAATGATAATAAAATAAATTATATTAAAAAAAAAAGAGATACCATTTCACATCCACTAGAATGGCTATAAGCAAAGAGAAGGAAAAATAATAAGCATTGCCAAGCATATGGAGGAATTGAAACCCTCGTCCTTTGCTGATTGGAATGTGAAATGGTGTAAGTGTTTGGAAAAGTTTGGCGGTTCCTCAAAATGTTAAACATAGCAATTTCACTCCCAGGGGAAGATAATTGAAAACATATGTCCATAAAAAACTTGTATATATGTTTCCACAGCAGCATTATTCATAATAGCCAAAAAGTGGAAACAATCCAAATATCCATCAACTGGAACATGGATAAATAAAATGGGGTATGTCTATATAGTGGAATATTATTTGGCCATAAAATGGAAGAAAGTACTGATTCATGCTACAACATGAATGAAACTTAAGAACATGCTAACTCAAAGAGGCCAGTCACAGAAGATCACATATAGTATGATCCCATTACTATGAAACTTCCAGAACAGGTATTTTCTCTCTCATCTATAGAGACAGGAAGTACAGTGAGATTAGTGGTTGTCTAGAGCAAAGGAAGGGGGTTGAAGGGGGAGGGAGAGTAACTGCTAAGAGTACAAAGTTTCTTTTGGAGTGATGAAACTTGTTCTAAAATTAGAGGGTGGTGGTTGCATAAACTCTACGAATATAATACTAAGACCCACTACATTTACTTAAACAGGTAGACTTTACATTACATATATATTATATATTAAGTTGTTTTTAAATCCTTCAAAAACAGATACGTGTTACTTTAAATAAGGCCCAGTGATTTTCTGATAAATGGTAATAATAATTTTAACAACTTACCAAATGCTTATTGTGCACCGGGCAACCTTCAAAGTCTTTACAAGTATTAACTAATTTACTTTCTCGACAAACTTATTAGGTAAGTATTATTACTGAGCCTATTTTACAGATTAGAAAATTAAGGTTATTAAGTAGCATCATAAGAATTCAAACACAGACAGTCTATTTTTAAATGAATGTACTGGCTCTGGAATCCAATAGCAAAATGTGGGGAGGAAACCCCTGAAATTCAGAGAATAGGGAAATTTTTTTTAATTATAATTAATGACTAAGTCTAAGAAAGTTGATGCCTAAGAGTAAGAAACATATATATTTTTTGTTACTTCACACAGTAGCAGTGGAAAATGAAAGGCTGTAGATTATGTGATCCTGCATAACAACAGTATTAAACACAGGTGGGCTGTTGCTGGGAGTCCCTAGTAAGTTTTCATTCACCCATGAGAGGCAGGAGGAGGATCCTGTACAGCTCGCAGCAGGGTGTGAACAGGAGCCACATTAGGAGACCAGGTGTGAAGACGGAGTCAGTAGGGCAGCCCTAACCCTGCCATAATTAGTCATGTGACCTTGAGTAAGTCATCTAATCCCTCTGGACACAAATCAAAGATGTGTAACATCAAGTCTTTAGCAGATGCTTTCTAAGGTCCCTATTTGTTTTAAAATCTCACCATCTACCATCCAGTTTCTAGACTAAAATCTCAAAAACATCTTAGAGATTCAAGATGGCAGCGTGAGAGGTGAGACAGAGAATTCCTCCAAAAACCACATACAGTGCGAAAATATAGTTAATACAACTAGCCCTAAAACAGCAACAGGAAAGAAGGCTGCACCAGACTGCATACAGACCTCACAAACAGAGCAGACCTCATGAAACAGGGTAACATACGAAAGCCTTGATCCGGCAGGACCCGAGCCCTTCCCCCACCTCAGCTCACTGGCGGGAGGAGGAGAAACAGAGCAGGTAGGGAGTGAAACCTAAGACTGCTAAACACCCAGCTCTGCAGGCCACCTTTGGAGCACAGACCTACATTGTGTGGTGCTCTGGAGGTTGATGGGGTTGGGGAGCTGGGACAGGCAGAGTGCTTGATAGACTGAGATTCCAGCCATTTGTGGAGGACAAGGATCCACATCTGGCTGTTCTGGGATAAAGGAAAGAAGGGCAATCTGACAGGCTTCCTAGCAGAGAGAGGGCTGCTGAAGGGGTGGGGTTTGCACGGAGCTTGCTAAGCAAGAGAAAGGATAGGTGGACAAGGTTGTCTGGGCACACTCTGCCCAGCAGGTTGGGAGCTTTGAGAAGCTTCAGGCACTCCATCCACCTGGCTGCCTACTCAGCTCTGAGGCCCCCCACTGTGACGTGCAGCCTGCTGTGCCTTCCTCCTGACCTGCCGGCACCTGCTCACAAACCAGAAGTCACTGCACTGGCATCAGGCCAGCCAGAGGGAGGCCCTGCCTACAACAGCTAGAGACGCCAAGCACAGAGGCTTACACCTGTGTGCTTGGCCCACTGGCTCTGATATTAAAGACAGACACTGCAACCGGGAATCAGGAAAAAGCTCTTTCCTCCCCCCAGGCACCAGCACCGCTCCCCTATGACCCCCAACCTCACTCTAGGGGCTGACAGCTCCAGAAACTAGAGCTTCTGGGCACTAGAGAGCACCACAAAGAATTATGAAACGTCAAAGGATCCTGGTTCAGACCAAAATCTCACAAACCCCAGTAAAAAGGCCAAATGAAACGGAACTCACCAATCTTCCTGAAAGAGAGTTTACAATAAAAATCATAAACATGCTCATGGCGGTACAGAAAAATATTCAAGAACTCAGGGACGAATTTAAGATGGAGATTCAATCATTAAGAAATTCCATATCTGAAATGAAACATACAAAGGAGGGATTTAAAAGCAGATTAGATGTAGTAGAAGAGACAGTAAATGGAATAGAAATTAGAGAAGAGGAATACAAAGAAGCTGAGACACAGAGAGAAAAAAGGATCTCTAAGAATGAAAGAATATTGAGAGAACTGTGTCACCAATCCAAACGGAACAATATCCGCATTATAGGGGTACCAGAAGAAGAAGAGAGAGAAAAAGGGATAGAAAGTGTCACTGAGGAGGTAATTGCTAAAAACTTCCCCAATCTGAGGAAGGAGACAGTCTCTCAGGCCATGGAGGTTCACAGATCTCCCAACACAAGGACCCAAGGAAGACAACATCGAGACATATAATAATTAAAATGGCAAAGATCAAGGAAAAAGACAGACTTTTAAAAGCAACTAGAGAGAAAAAAGATCACATACAAAGGAAAACCCATGAGGCTGTCATCAGATTTCTCAACAGAAACCTTACAGGCCAGAAGGGAGTGGCATGATATATTTAATGTAATGAAGCAGAAGGGCCTCAAACCAAGAATACTCTCTGAATGCACCAATCAAAAGACATAGAGTCACTGAATGGATAAAAAAACAAGACCCATCTATATACTGCCTACAAGAGACTCATTTCAAACCCAAAGACATACACAGACTGAAAGTAAAGGGATGGAAAAAGATATTTCATGCAACTAATAGGGAGAAAAAAGCAGGAGTTGCAGTACTAGTATTAGACAAAATAGACTTCAAAACAAAGAAAGTAATAAGAGACAAAAAAAGAACATTACATAATGATAAAGGGGTCAGTCCAACAAGAGGATATGACTATTATAAAAATCTATGCACTCAACACAGGATCACCTACATATGTGAAACAAATACTAACAGAATTAAAGGGGAAATAGAATGCAATGTATTCATGTTAGAAGACTTCAACACACCACTCACTCCAAAGGACAGATAATCAGACAGAAAATAAGTAAAGAGGCACAGGCACTGAACCAAGTATTAGAACAGATGGACCTAACAGACATCTACAGAACACACCATCCAAAAGCAACAGGATACACATTCTTCTCAAGTGCACATGGAACATTTTCAAGAATAGATCATATACTAGGCCACAAAAAGAGCCTCAGTAAATTCAAAAAGATTGAAATTGTACCAACCAGCTTCTCAGATCACAAAGGTATGAAACTAGAAATAAATTACCCAAAGAAAACGAAAAGCCCACAAAAACATGGAGACTTAATAACATGCTCCTAAATAATCAATGGATCAATGACCAAATAAAAACAGAGATCAAGCAATATATGGAGACAAATGACAACAATAATTCAACACCGCAAAATATGTGGGACGCAGCAAAGGCCGTGCTGAGAGGGAAGTATATTGCAACACTGGCCTACCTCAGGAAAGAAGAACAATCCTATATGAACAGCCTAAACTCACAATTAACAAAACTAGAAAAGGAAGAACATATGAGGCCCAAAGTCAGTAGAAGGAGGGACATAATAAAGATTAGATCAGAAATAAATAAAATCAAGAAGAATAAAACAATAGAAAGAATCAATGAAAGCAGGAGCTGGTTCTTCAAGTAAATAAACAAAATAGATAAACCCCTAGCCAGACTTATCAAAAAAAAAAAGAGTCTACACACATAAACAGAATCAGAAATTAGAAAGTAAAAATCACTATGGACACCACAGAAATACAAAGAATTATGAGAGAATACTATGAAAAATTATGGTAACAAACTGGATAACCTAGAAGAAATGGACAACTTTCTAGAAAAATACAACCTTCCAAGGCTGACCCAGGAAGAAACAGAAAATCTGAATAGGCCAATTACCAGCAAAGAAATTGAATTGGTAATTAAAAAACTACCTAAGAACAAAACTCCTGGACCAGCTGGTTTCACTGCTGAATTTCATCAAACATTGTAAGTCATGAAACCATAAAACTGTTAGAAGACAACATAGGCAATAATCTCCTGAATGTAAGTATGAGCAACGTCTTCCTGAATGCATCTCCTCAAGCAAGGGAAACAAAAGAAAAAATGAATGTGAGACTATATCATGCTAAAAAGCTTCTGTACAGCAAAGGACACCATCAGTAGAACAAAAAGACATCCTACAGTATGGGAGAATATATTCATAAATGACATATCTGATAAGGGGTTGACATCCAAATTATATAAAGAGCTCACACACCTCAACAAACAAAAAGCAAATAATCCGATTCAAAAATGGGCGGAGGAGCTGAACAGGCACTTCTCCAAAGAAGAAATTCAGATGGCCAACAGGCACATGAAACGATGCTCCACATCCCTAATCACCAGAGAAATGCAAATTAAAACCACAATGAGATATCACCTCACACCAGTGAGGATGACCAACATCCAAAAGACAAACAACAAATGTTGGTGAGGATGTGGAGAAAAGGGAACCCTCCTACACTGCTGGTGGGAATGTAAATTAGTTCAACCATTGTGGAAAGAGGTATGGAGGTTCCTCAAAAAACTCAAAATAGAAATACCATTTGACCCAGGAATTCCACTCCTAGGAATTTACCCTAAGGATGCAGGATCCCAGTTTCAAAAAGACATATGCACCCCTGTGTTTATCACAGCACTATTCACAATAGCCAAGAAATGGAAGCAACCTAAGTATCCATCAGTAGATGAATGGATAAAGAAGATGTGGTATATAGACACAATGGAATATTATTCAGCCATAAGAAGAAAACAAATCCTACCATTTGCAACAACATGGATGGACCTAGAGGGTATTATGCTCAGTGAAATAAACCAAGCGGAGAAAGACAGGTATCAAATGATTTCACTCATCTGTGGAGTATAAGAAAGCAAAAACTGAAGGAACAAAACAGCAGCAGACTCACAGAACCCAAGAACGGACTAACAGTTACCAAAGGGAAAGGGACTGGGGAGGATGGGTGGGATGGGAGGGACACTACGATTAGCATGTATAATGTAGCAGCGGGGGGGGGGAGGGGGCACGGGGAAGGCAGTATAACACAGAGAAGACAAGTAGTGAATCTATAGCATCTTACTATGCTGATGGACAGTGACTGCAATGGGGTATGTGGTAGGGACTTCATGATGGGGGGAGTCTAGTAACCGTAATGTTTTCATGTAATTGTACATTAATGATAGCAAAATTTAAAAAATAGAAAAATAAAAACATCTTAGTTAGTGTTATGTTTACTCCCAAATAAATCTTCCTCAAATTGGTTTCATGGAATTCTCCAAAAATGCCTTTTCTATGTCAACTATTCTGACCCCCACTATGTCAGCTGTGGGAAGGGATCTGAGAAAATGTGCCCGTCTGTTCCTCATTTTGAGTAGTAAGGCCCCTAGGAAATGATAAAAACCTATTTATTAAATGTTGGATACATTTCCAGATGACCACGCTATTTTGACAGTCCTTTGGAACAAAATATAATTTTGATGATGCTAAAATGTTAATTGTGGTTATCTCTGGGAGCTGAGAATTATAGATGATTTTTTTTGTTTTCTTCTTTATAATTTGTGCATTTTTGTTTTATAAACCAAGAAAGCATATTTTTTAAAACTATGGCATATTATGAGTGTAGTTACTGCCACTGAACTATAAAAAATTAACCTTAAAATAATTAGGATAATAAATGTTATGTATATTTTATCACAATAAAAATACTAACAAATGGACTTCCGGGAAGATGGCGGTGTGAGCAGGGCGGCAGAAATCTCCTCCCAACACTATATTTATCTACGAAAACACAGAAAATACATCTATTCCTAAAAGAGAGACGAGAATACACAGGAAAGCGCACAGCGTGCAGCTACACCCGAGAGGACTCGGCACCCCAAGAGGCGGGTAAGATCCAGAGCCGCGACCCGGCGGGACCCGAGCCCTCCCCCACCCCAGCGCACCGGCGGGAGGAGAGGATTCAGAGCCGGGAGGGAGTGGAAGTACACCCCGCGAAGTAGCCAGCCCCGGTGATCTGCGCGGGGAGCGCTGACCCACATTGCGCAGTGCAGCGGAGATTGGAGAGACAGAGGGGCAGGATCTGAGCGGGGAACGCGCCAGGGGGCTTGCAGCCGGCTCCGGGAAGGAAAAAAAAAGTGCGCGCTTTCCTCAGCGGTCTTAAAGAGACAGGAGCCCAGCGGAGGAGCCGGATCGCCCCAGCACACCCAGCCCAGCAGGCTGGGAGTCCTGGGGAGTTTCAGACGCCTTAGCTGGCGACTGAGGAAGCGTAGCCATACGTAACACTTCTCACTGAGATCAACAGCCTCCCTATTCGTTCCCACCCCTGCCAGAGCGATAAAGGGCCCTGCGGAGCGGCACAGTCACAGCTGTGGAATAGTGGGGCAATAGCGCCACCTAGAGCATTCCCACAGAATCTACGTCCGGTGGGCATTTTTTTGTTGTTGCTTTTTTTGTTTTGTTTTGTTTTTTGTTTTGTTTTTGTTTTTTCTTTTCCTTCTTTTTTTCCTTTTTTTCTTTCTTTCTTTTTTTTCTTTTTTCTTTTTTTCTCTTTTATTTCTCATTTTTTTTCTTCTCTTTTTAAAGTCTTAAAGAGCCCAGCTGACATACGTGGCAACTGTCAGTGACCAAATTATACAGCCATGAAAAGACAGAGGAATATGGTTCAGACCAAAATCAACCAGACAATCCCAGAGAGGGAGTCTGAAGGGATGGAAATGCACAGCTTCCCTGAAAAAGAATTCAGAATAAAAGTCATAACCATGCTGATGGACCTACAGAGAAATGTGCAAGAGCTGAGGGAGGAAGTGAGGAACTGAGGAAAGACAATACAGAAATCAGACAAGCGATCGACGGGCTTAACAGCAGAATGGATGAGATGCAAGAGACTGTTAATGGAATAGAAAACAGAGAACAGGGGTACAGAGCAGCTGAGGCAGAGAGAGATAAAAGGATTTCTAGGAATGAAAGAATATTAAGAGAACTGTGTGACCAATCCAAACGGAACAA